>CAIGRP010026203.1:0-24726 GCA_903798385.1 Fraxinus cuspidata | reverse complement strand
ACAGTCTTGCATGCCAAACCTCTTAAGTACTTTATCGATATAGCTCTTTTGTGACAATCCAAGAATACCTCGAGAGCGATCTCGATGTATCTGAATCCCTAATACAAAAGAGGCGTCACCAAGATCTTTCATCTCAAAATTCCTTACTAGAAATCTCTTAGTTTCGTATAATAAGCCTATATCGTTGCAGTAAGTAATAGCTCATCGACATATAAAATCATAAAATATACTTACTCCCACTGAACTTGTGGTATATACAATCATCGACCAAATTCATCTCGAAACCATATGCGATGATCGCTTGATGAAACTTGTAATACCATTGAAGAAATGCCTGTTTGAGTCCATAGATGGATTTCTTTAGTTTACAAACCATTTGCTTTGCATCACCTAGCACAAAATTTTCTGGTTGCACCATATAAATTGTTTCATCAATGTCACCATTGAGAAACGCTGTCTTAAAATCCATCTGATGTAACTCAAGATCGAAATGCCCTACCAATGCCATTATAATCCTGCTTTCGAAGAAATCGGAGAAAAGTTTCTTTATAATCGATGCCTTCTTTACGTGTAAAGCTTTGCAACAAGACGAGCTTTATACCTCTCTACATCATCATTCGAATTCGTTTTTGGTGTTAAACTTGATGAGCTTTATACCTCTCTAATCATTGTCAATGGGAATGTGAGGTATTTTAATGTATTCCTCCTCAAAGACAAAGTGTGTAACCCTTTCTCCTACCGCAAACTTAACATCCTCAAAGAACCAGACATTTCTTGTCTCGAAAATTCCCTTTAGTTGTGGGATCATAAAACTTGTAATCCGTGTACCTTTCAGAATATCCTATAAAATAGTTACTGATAGTCCTTGCGTCCAGTTTCTTTTCATCTAGCCTATATGGCCTTGCCTTAGCTAGACATCCCTAAATATGTATGTGCTTCGAAAAAGGCATCTTGCTTGTTCAAATCTCATAAGGGATTTTATCAGTGGCCTTATTTGGAACTCTATTAAGTATATACGATGTGGTCTTTAATACTTCACCCCAGAGTAATTCTAGCAAAGTAGAATGAGTAATCATACTCCTCACCACGTTTTTAAGCATTTTATTTCTTCTTTTAGCAACATCATTCATAGTGGGCGAACCCGATATAGTGTATTGTGGGACGATAACGTATTCCTCTAGGAATATAGCGAATGATCCTGGATGTTGTTCACCTGAACCATCATATCTGCCATAGTTTTCGCTACCACTGTCAGATCTGACACTTTTAATCCATTTACCGAGTTGATTTTCAACTTCAGCTTTATAGTTTTTGAACACATCCAGCCACTGTGATTTTTCATGAATGAGATATATACAGCCATATCTAGAAAAGTCATCTTTGAACGTTATAAAATATTGTTGATCATTCTAAGAAGCCGTATGGAATGGTCCACAAATGTCCATATGTATAAGTTCTAAGACGTCTAAAGTCCTGTTGGCTTGAAATCTCCTTTTATTGGTTTGTTTTTTCTTTATATAGTTAACACTCATATCATAATCGGTAAAGTCAAGGAGGTCGAGAATTTCGTTAGACACAAGTCTCTCAATTCTCCTATTGGAGATGTGACCCAATCTCTTGTGCTATAACGAGACAAAATTCTCGCCGGTTAATTTTTACTTTACACCTCGAGTACTTACATGCAATGATTCATTAAAAGAAGCAATCGTATCAATTAAGTAAATATTATCGTAACTTGATAAAGAACTGGAACTGACCAATTTTGAATAATGAAACAAACTAAATTTTTCATTCCACGAATGAACAAGAAACTAGATTTATCCAAAGCAGAAATGGAAATCAAATTCCGTCTAAAATGACGGTACAATAAATGTTTCATTAAGATAGAAATAAATCCAGTCTTTAAAAATAATCTAAATTTTCTTATTGCTTCTACTTCTACTGCTTTGCCGTCGCCAACATAGATGTATCTTTCACCATGACTTGGTTTTCGGCAACTCAAGCAATCCTGCATAGACACACTAATGTGAGTTATTGTAATAGAATCTATCCACCATGACTGTCTAGGTACCGAATTTAAATTAACCTTAGAACAAACCAAATAAAGAAGAATTCCTTTCTTGGCATGCCATGCTTGATAGTTGGTATAATTCATTTTCTTATGACCGATAGCTCCATAGAAGAAATAGCCACCCTTAGTTTGTTTCTCATCCTGTTTCTTTTATGATGCTGTACCCGCAGCTTCCTTATCAATTTTTCTTTTCTTGTTCATTTTGTCCTTAGAGGTGGTGGCTAAATTAGAATTTTCTGTCTTGTCATGCTTCAATCTTTCTTCTTCCTGGACACAATGTGAGATAAACTTATTAAGGGACCATGAGTCCTTTTAACAATTGTAAATCACCTTGAATTGACTAAATTGTGTCGGAAGGGATATCAGAACCAAGTGTACTTACAAGCCTTCAAATAAATCCAACTTGAGTGCCTTTAGTTTCGAAGCAATGCTGGACATTTCCATAATGTACCCTCGTAAGTTTCCTTTCCCTTTATACTTCATTGAGATAAGGTTTGCCAAAAATGTACTAGTTTTAGCCTATTCATTCTTGGCAAACCTCTTCTCCAGTTCCTCAAGGAAATCCTTAGCCATAGTTACCTTATCGGACATAGTGCCCCGAAATACTTCTGGAATAGCACGTTTTATGACCATCAAGCTTATGCGGTTCGATCGTTCTACTTTTCCATCTCTCTCTTGTCATCGAGGTACTCTTATCAGTAAGTGAAGTAGGTTGATCGACCCGTAAAGTAAGGTCCAGACCAATGACTTTGAGAACAATCATTACATTCTCTCGCCAATCCTTAAAGTTGGTACCATTAAGCATTGAAATTGAATTGATGCTTGCAGAGATATTGGTAGTAGAACCTAATACTGAATTAGAGAACAATTAATTGAAAGAGCTTACAATCATTAATATACAAATAATAATTTCAAATAATAGTAAGGCCCATCACAATATACCTAGCACAACATCAATATTTAGTATTTGAGCATAAATATTGACTTGTAAGTGGTACTCTTGTTGTAGTGATCAAACATTGACAATAAAGAAACACGTCAGTCAATAAACCTTTCTTTGGACCGATNCCAAATATTGACATTCCTTTAGGCCAATCAAATATTCGCATGAATAACACACACACAAACACATTTTAATATTCCAAGTTAATTAATTTTCACAAGAGAGGTTGCTTTGGCAACATGTTACTTCAATTAATTCACTTTCAAATATTATACCTTTTAAAAGAGTCATTTGTACCAAAATTTGAAAAAGAAAATCATCGAATTTGCATATTTATTTTGAAACTTTTAGGGTCTAAGAGTTAATAATTCAGAATTTTAGAGATGAAAAATTAATTATTTAAAACTTTAGGGGGCAATAATTAATTATTTAAAGCTTTAGGGGTCAATAATTAATTATCTGAAACTTTAAGAATCCAAAAATTAATTATTCAAAACTTCATGGGCCAATTTAATTAAATTATGAAAGTTTAGCGACTTAATTACAAAATTCAAAACTTTAATGGCCTAAATTAATTAATTTTCAAATTTCAGGGACTGAATTATTAAACTCGAAACTTTAAAGGTCAATATGATGAATTTTACCTTAAGGGGCTGAATTACCAAAGTTTTAAATATAAGGGGCTGAAACTTTAAAAACTTATTTTAAAAAATTGCAATTAACCTAAATTCGAAATTGCAAACAAGGTCTTGAAATAAACTAATTTGGACCACAAGCCTCGTCCCCGAAATTCCATCCAATTGTAAACCCTAAAAAATTGAAAAAATAAGGGACGGCGACGAGCATCGCCCTTCGGCAACTGAAGGCAGCGCTCGCAGCTGCATGGCGAGCGCTAAAATACAGCAGCTCCCGTGCTGCTGCTATTAGTAGCTTGTGTGATGATGTCCAGCGCCAGCACCAGTTCCAGTGTCGGCACCACCAATTTTTTTTTTTTTAAATTGAAATTTTAATTTCTGAAAAATCGATCGAATTATTTTCAAATTTGACAAAACTAATACCAAAATCGTTAAATTTGAAAGCAATAAAATTATCAAGAATCAAAATAAAATTTCAATTCTCAATGATTCAACATGAATATGCTCTGATACCACTTGTTGGGAAAATACTTTACCATCATATTGGGCGTTTATGTTGGATCATCAAGAACTCATGAACCAAAGTAGAAGTGTACTTGAATCAGACATGGTTAATACAATAATTTAGTCCTGCAGTTTTTGTCTTTCAAATCAACGTGTAGTTCTTTATTTCTCTCTGATGATGAGAGTCAGAACATAATGAACAATTACAAGTGATCCGAAGACCATAACTGTATATATACACTAACGACTCGTTAACTTAATTCGACCCATCATGAAATTAGGAACATGCCTGGTCTCTATACATAAAGACCCACACTTTAATTAGATGCTTCAAAACCCAAAAAATCGAAACAATATTAGATCACTTTAAACGGGCTTAACCGAAATTGATAGCCTCTAATTTAATACACAATATTTTACATATATGCCCACGTCTTCGATTAAAATCCTTACATCCCCCAGCTCAGCATTGTTTATATAATTAATGTAATATCTACTAGGAGTTGCAAGCATATCATATTTCATATTGGATCTTGGGGGCCTTCAATATAAAACTTATTTTGCTTGAGTACCTCCTAAAATGAAAGAATCAGATTTATGATCAATTTCATTTTAATTTCCTTGAGTGAATCTGAGATCGTCTACTTTCAAGTCACTAGTATTGAGCACACAATCACATTTGAAGACAACAGTTCTAAACCTTTGGTAATCAGGTTCCATACTTAATAACTCCATAAAGATCATATATGATAGCAATTGAATTATTGTCATTAGCGCTTGAAACTTGCATTGTCTTTGCCACAATGCTCACACTTGAGTTTTGGCCTGCTCGTGAATCATCACATTGATTTGTATCGAAAACCATCAACCATATATTCTAAATATTCTAATACTTCCATACGAAGGCCTTGCACTGTCCACTCCAATGCATCCGATAGGTCCTCCATGGTGTCGTTCAGTGCAATTGCCACCTATATTTTACACTGAGAGTGTACTAAATATATTAATAAACACCTTAAATGATAACAACTTTATTATTTAAAAATAGTTTACACATTTATGTAACCATCCAATAAATGTGTGGTTATGCTCGTCTTGTAACTTCTTCCCTTTAGCTTTAGCCAATTGCGTAGCTTTCAAATGTGCCATGTGTTGGATACAAGCATTTTTCAAACACGAGTTAATCTAATATTGTTTTTCCTTAGACTACAAACAAATTAATGATGAGGAAAACGACTTACTCAATGTAAGGATCAACTTCATTGGTATTTCTCAACAGGTAAAGATGTGCTTGTTCCCATTCCTCAAGACTAATGTGTTGTTACTAGAGCACCAGATGACAACTTATTAGTAATATCTAAATTAGATACAGAAGATGGATTCCCAACTGCAACTACATTTGACAAATAGTCAGAGCAAAACACTACAGCTTTTTGAGCAATGTAGCATTCAACTACGTAACCCGTTGGGCAATTACGATTTTGCAATGACCTTTCAATACTCGCAAAAATCTTTGGAAACATCCATCTAAACAAAATAGATTAACATAAGCTGATTTCTCTCATAAGGTACATTGTTATATGAACCAAAACATCAAATAAAGGTGGAAAAAAGTTCGCAAGCATATATAATGTCGTGACGATATCTTTTTGCATTTCATCAACCTTAGTCACATCTATATCACTTTTATATATAAAGAATTGAGAAAAAAAAAAAAAAAACTAACGATTGCATACCTAAAATGTTTTGGTAAAACACCATGGATTGCCACAAAAAGCAAGTGTCGTATTAAGGCATGATAGTCATGAGAATTAAGGCTAGCCAGTTTGGCATGACTTTTGAAAAGCCAAAATGAGCTTTTGGACTGTTCGGCTAATTGTATGAAAAATGCTTCTTTTAGTTAGAGAGTTTTTATAGGAAGTTGGTCCAATGTAACTTCATGTAAAAGCATTTTCGGAGTATGAAGCTCTTTCAAAAATTGGTTTTTAAATAAAAATTAAGGTATCTTCCTTTAAAAGCTCTTTTACAGGAAACAAAATTGCCTTTCGTAATGGGAAAAAATCTTTGTGAAAGACCTATCGCAATAATGTGTATGGGTTCTTTAGCAAAATCATTTGAAACATTTTTTCCACCTTGACCACTAACACCCATTGACGTCGACTTTACTGAAGATGTAACACCCATTGAGTTATCTACCAAAACCCTTCTCCATGCCATATCCACATATATGATTTTAAATATATTACATTTGAAACTAATGCCCTTTACAATCTGACCATTTATCCTCCTTAGAGATTACAACATTTTATACACAGACATCATATTAAGTCGGGATCATTAGCAATATTATGTACCGTGAACTTCAAGAAATTGTTTACCCCTGCATCATATTCACGTGACAACCTATCCATAGATATCATTTGTTTGTCCATATTTGAGAAAGAACTAATCTATTAACAAACACTCAATGTCAAAATTTTTTTATTTTGGGATATTCACCGAGTAAACATAACATGTAAATAAGTTATGGACTGCATATTTAACAAGAAAAAACATGAATCATCCGAAAATGGAGGACCTACAAGAAGACGAACCTTGCAAGACTACATGACAGTAGACTCGAAGCAAACACCTGCAAGGCTGCAAACCCCGACAAACTCGAGTGAACCCATGGAAAACCCCAACAAACCCTACGGAAAGACAAACCTTTCAAGAAGATAGCAGGATAGTAGGTTCGAAGCAAACCCACGCGTAGTCACACACCTGGAGTAGACCAACGACAAACTAGGAGATAAAGAAAAATTTAAGGCTGAGATTAGTTGATTAGTGAAAAACCAAAAGGAAAGAAAAGGAAGAATGACACAGGGAAACAAAAATCAATAAAGCTACCTGTACAAACATTGTTGTCAAAATCCGAGCCTTTAATGTTTAAAATTGATGAATATAATGCTGTCAAGTAGAATATTGTTTGTCAACAAAAATTATACAAGTAACATGATTCAACAAGAAATATGATTTTATACTTTACAACAGTTTTTAATTTATTTCGACAATGTTTTAATAAACAATCTTGCTCTGTGGCAGCCAGAACTTTAGCTATTTACCTTTGAATATGTTATACAAACCAAGATACAAAATATTACAGATCCATACAACCTATTACAAACGTTCACATCAGAACCACTAGACACCAAAGTATCATTGATCAATGGCTCAGACCCTTCTGTATCAACACCGTAAAACACAGATTCACCCAAGAACCCCCACGATCACAAGAAAACTTGTAGCTTCTAATATGGACCAGAAGATCTCACCGTTATCAAATACATGATACACTTTCAACAGATTTCACAAAGAAATACCACTCTTAAACCAAATTAAAGAGTAACTCAAAATCATAATGAGAAGATGAAAGAGATAACACAAAAGACTCTAGAGAACCCGCGAAGAATATACAGTAAATCATTCAACTTTTCATATTACCACTCAGGCATATATCGAGATTGGCAGCTAAGAATCCAACGATCCAGAGAAACTTCCACTTTCAATATAAGGTAAAATAACCAAAGTCGCATTCACCAAACACGTCCTCACAGGATTGAGTATTGGGCCTCAGGTTTCACTGTGCTACTTAATTTGGTTATTCATTGGGAAATAGCATTGGGCCGAAGGCCAGTTTCATCATCGCCTATTAGGCTGGCATCATAGCCTTCACAGAATACGGTTCTTTAAATAGCAGTTTCCTAAAGGCAAAAATTACAATTACAACATTTTTAATTTGTTATAGCCTAAAGTGTTGTCTTTTACCAATTTTGTTGTAGTTTTAATAAAATGCATACATCTTGCTTTGATTTTCAACCTGAGACATTTTGTAAACAAAATCACATGAGAATTTATTAAAAATAATCTTTTTGAAATTAATATACATTTAGGCTTTGCTTGAGTCCCATTTTTTGAAAAATAGATTTCGTATAATGATTTTTTGAGAATAAGTGGTTAAATGATTAGGAAAATTTTTGAGTTCATGTGTAAAATTATTTTATTAGGAGAACATGTAGTTAGAAATAAGTTTGAAAAAAAAAGAGCTCTTAGAGAATGAGGCTCACATATGAGCGATTACGTCTACTAGAACTAAAATGTAAATATGAGGACCAAATCAAACACGGTTTCTCTTATTAAAAGATGAAATACAAAAACATAATTAATGCTAGACAAACACAATTTACACAATAGACGTCAATCTATTTTTATCTGGTCCTTAAAATTCGGAAATGTTCTTTATTCACTTAACTTAAAATAAGTTGATAACCAACATGAATTCATGTAAGTTTCAAAAATGAATCGCCATCCTATTATCTTGTCTATTTTTGAAAAAAAAATCAATTTTATTTTAGATTTGCCTTCGCAATTGCTAAAGAACTTCATTTATTAGAGCTTTCAAATTCCTCTTCTTTTGGATATTATAGAAGCTGTTAGGTTTTTAATGTAATTGACAAGTCTATGAATAAAAATGACTAGATTTAGTATGATGTAAAAGTCAATGATTAAGTTGCAAATATCATAAGTTTAATTGTTTTAGGTCTAAGGTTTGAGGATGGAAAGAAGGAAAAAATAGCGCCGCAATTTCGCTAGAATGTCTTCCTGACTTCGCTTAAGTGGCAGAAACAAAAATACCGTCGCTCACTTGTTGCCCTGTCCTCGCTCGAGCGACAACCCATCGCTCGCTTATCGCTAATCTCTCGTTCGAGCAACAACGTTATCTGAAAAATTTTAATTCATGTTTTTCAGGCTTTTTATCGTGCACATTCAACCCTAAACCTACAGTATAAATACTTGCATGCCATCGAACGATTTTTTTAAGGTTGAACATTAAGAGAACACATACTACTTCATATCTACTTCATCAAATTTAATTGTAGCTTTCAACCTTCATAATTCGATTTGTTCTTGACGGTGAAAATATCAAACCCATTTAATTCAAATATCAAACTGCTTACTTCTTAAACATCTGTCAGAGTTCTGAAATTCAAGGGAATGTAACTGGAGTTTCAGTTGTTGTTGGAGAATGCGGAGTTCTTCGTTGATCCACATAAGATAGATGAATCAGAAAGCCGGGAGTTGGTGCAGGGACACTCAATCTAGGAGGACTGTGAGATTTGCAGTTAGGAGGTCAAAAAGTACTAGTAGTAGTCGTGTCTGACAGACTGTGAGTTTAAATTCGTTTATAGTGGATTTTAAATTGGCAAAGTGCCCGAAATTTTTACCCAGTTGGGGTTTCTCTATGATCATTTTATGTGTTATTTATTGTTTTCATATAATTGCGACAGTTCAACATAGAAAAATTGAATTGAATGATTAACCATCTAAAAATTATTAGAAGTGATTTGTTGCTATTTAATTATTAGTATTTAATTTTGCATAATCACCTATTCACCCCCTCTAGGTGTAATTTGGGTCGAACCTCATAATTTCAATTGGTATCAAAGCCATATTTCGATTCCTGTCCCATAAATTAATCTAGATGACTCAGTCACTATCCGTGCCTCCGTTTTTTGATGGAAGAAACTATGTATATTGGAAGATTTGAATGGGAGCATTCATTAAATCCTTTCATGAGCGTATCTGGTATAGTGTTGTGAATGGTTGGGCTGAACCTAGTTCTACGGTTAATAATGAAGTAATTCACACGCACATTGCTAATTGAACAAGAGCAAACTTAGATGAATGCAACTGGAATAATAAAGGGCTTCATGCCCTTTTTATGGACGTGTCTACAGAGGAGTTTAGGAGAGAATTGATGTTTGGAACTACAAAAGAAGTTTGAAATATTTTAGAGATCACACACGAGAGAAACAAAACCGTTAAGAACACTAAACTGCAGATATTAAAATCTAGATTTGAAGAAATTAGAATGAAGGACGATGAATCGTTCGATGAATTTTATGGAAAACTTAGCGACATAGTAAACTCTAGCTTCAACCTAAGTGAGATAATCTCCGTTACAGCTATTGAAGAAAGTAAGGATTTAGATACTGTCAAGATAGATGAACTTATAGGATCACTTCAAACCTATAAACTCACTATATCTCAACCGAAGAAGGTTAAATCCATAGCCATGAACACCATTAGGGAAGAAGAGAGCGATTCTACTGACGCTGAGACCCTTGGGGTAGACGAAATAGCTTATTTCATTAAGAAATTCTAGAAAGCGATGCAGAATAGGAGAAAAACGCGAGAAAAGAAAAATGATGTCCCAAGTAGATTTCCGAAAGATAAGCTTAAAAAAAATAATCCTAGGACTTCTAGTAAGAAAATCTAGTCAGTTAGATGTCATGAGTGTCAGGGTTTTAGTCACTATAGGAATGAATGTCCTAACATTAAGAAGAATTTGAATAAAGGAAAAGGTAAGGCATTAGCAATGACTCTGACCGATGACAAATCAGATTTGAGTGTTCAAAGTGATACCTCTAGCCATGATGATGAATGAAACTTTATGACTTTCATATCTATAGTTCAGAATGAATCTGATCAAAAAAGTGAAAAAGGTGGAAAAAGATGAACATAGTGAGGACTATGAGGAAGACTGAGAATGTGGCCTATATTCATGAGTTTTATCGACAACAATTTGAAGAGAGTCTTAAAATCAAGAAGATCAATAAAGCAATACTAAAAATGGTTAATAAACTTGAAAGAGAGAAAGATACACATAGCTGACCTTCAGGACTCTACCAAAAATCTGAGTGAGTTGAAACTTGTTAATGAGAACTTAGAAACTAAAGTTAAAACCTTAACAAGTGACCTAGAAAATTATAATACTCAACTTCATTCCTTCGTAAGTGGTACTTGGAAACTCAATATCTGGGGATGAACAAACCTGCTGGAAATAGACACGGTCTAGGAGACATTCAAAATGATAATATTAATGCGAGTACATGCAAGACCACGTGTGTCCTGGCCACCAACAAATTTAAGGAATACTGCTAATCTTGAACCAAGGGCAAGAATGTTGTAGGATCGAGGCCTACTAGACAACGTTACCAACCGTTCTATAAATCAACGACAACCGCCACATAGTTTTGAACCTGTCACAATTGTGAGCACTGAGACACATACGACCTAGGTTCATAAACTTGATACTAGAAGTAGAAGTTAGAATTTCTTGAGCAAGATTAACTTTCTCGCCAATCAAGTTAGCTACTTAACTGAGATGATGACTCAGTTAACTAGAATTACTTTTATTTCTAAGAATGTTTTAATTAAGAAGAGTGATCTAAAAGATCCTGAGATTGATCATACTCTTAAAGGTAAAAGCATCTATGTACTTCTTTAGGTAGGTATTTTGGTGCTTGCTCGTGCTTTATTATTGTGTGACATTAATTTATGCATGTATTATATTTGTTTATTTGTTTTCTAGGAGGAAATCTCATGCATATTTTTATTTTATTTTATTTATTATTTTTTCCTTGTTTGACATTTTGTGTGTGTGCGCGCGCTTGGTGCATTCATACTTTAAAATAAAAAATAATAAAAAAAGAACATTGAAAAATAAAAATGCAGGAAATTGTTTTTATAACATAATATATAATATACTTGAATTTGTTTGTTTGTGATCAAGCATGAGTTTAATCGATGAGCTGTAACATAGTTTTCATTGCTGGCTTAGGTTATTATGGAGTACTTAGTATAGGTGACTACGTACCATCTGCACTACACACACTATGATATTGCTAGTAAGACTCAATCACATGTGTGAGATTTGAATTGACAATCACACGTTAATTAGGTGACTTTGAACATCAATTGACCTTATTTATTAGGCCTAAACTCAAGTTTATCCCAGGTAATAAAAAACTTAATATCTTATGTTCTTCTTCGAAGCCTATTTGACTCAAGCAATTACATCTATAGGATTTTTCATAACCTAGTGCCTATGGTCAACTGACTTGGGATAACCGGCATAAAGCTCGCTACATGGATCATTTTAGTCGTTTAATGGGGTAGAGCCTGTACTTAAGGTGAAAAAAATAATGAGCTTAAAATATTGAAATCCATACAAAATGAGCTTTTCTATATAGGTTCTAATGTGTTTTAAATTGTTTAACTTTCACAAGTAGATGAATACACTTATTGGAAGTGATGTTTAGCGTGTGCTTTCTCACAAAGTTACGGTTTGAAGTCCTACTTACAAATGATTAGTGATACTTTACACATGTGGGTCACTTATACAATTTATTTCATGTTAGCTTGAACTAATTAAGTGAGAAATTTTTTTGTACATTGATTATACTTCTACACGTTAACACCTGCATTTTAGAGTCATAATATGTTAATATTGTACAATTTTTAATTATCGATTCCCTTGTCATTTGTGACAAAAAGATGGAGTAGTTAAGGAAAATGAGCATATGATGATAAGGATGACATTTTTGTTTTGGCTAGATTAAGTTCTGATATTTAGTGATATCAATGGTTTTTTTGGTATGTTGGTTTATATTGATATTGTATCTTAATTTAGCTGGTATAACTTATGATAATTGTTTGAATTGTGTTTATCCATATTACTATTTCACGTGCTTTTACACTAGATATTTGAATTGTCTATGTCAAGAAATAAGTTAGACAAAGAAAAAATACATTTCAGCCAAGACAGTTGGTGTTGGGAGTATGTTTTGTTTTTGTGTCTGTATTTTTACTACGTTGACTTTAGATTTGTAGTTTTGTCATAGAATGCCAAATGGAGAGCTTGTACGATTTTTAATGTAATTGGCAAGTCTGTGAACAAAAATGACTAGATTTAATATGATATAAAAGTCAAGGAGTAAGTTGCAAAGAATGAAAAAATGGAACTGCAATTTTGCTAGACTGTCATCCTAACTTCGCTCGAGTGGTAGAAACAGAAACATCGTCGTTCACATGTCGCCCTGTCCTCGCACCTATCGCTAAGCTCTTGCTCGAGCGACAGTGTCATCCGAAAAATTTTAATTCACGTTTTTAAGGCTTTCTATCCAGCCCATTCAACTCTAAACCTACAGTATAAATACCTACACGCCTCTGAACGATTTTTTTCTAAGGTTGAACATTAAGAGAACACATACTGCTTCATATTTACTTCATCAAATTTATTTGTAGCTTTCAACCTTCATAGTTCGATTTGTTTTTGGCGGTGAAAACCCAATTAATTCAAGTACCAAAATGCTTACTTTCAAAATATCTGTCAGAGTTTTGAAGATCAAGGGAAGGTGACTAGAGTTTCAGTTGTTGTTGGAGAATGCAGAGTTCTTTGTTGATTCATAGGAGATAGACGAATTCAGAAAATCAGGAGTTGGTGAAAGAGCACGTAATCCAGGAAAGCTTTGAAAATTGAAGTTGGAAGTTGGTGCATGGGTACACAATCCAGGAGGGCAATGAGATTTGCAGTCAAGAGGTCTGAAAGTATTAGTGATAGTCGTATATGACGGATTGTGAGTTTAAATTCGTTTATAGTGAATTTTTTACTGCAAAGTGCCTGAAGTTTTTACTGAGTTGGGGTTTTTCCGCGATCATTCTATGTATTATTTTCTGTTTTCATATAACTGCGACAGTTCAACGTAGGAAAATTGAATTGATTGATTAACCATCTAAAAATAATTAAAAGTGACTTGTTGCTATTTAATTATTAGTATTTTAATTTCGTATAATCACCTATTCACCCCTCCTCTAGATGTCATTTGGGTCGGACCTCGTAATTTCAGAAGCAATATTCAAACATGACTCATACTATTAATTTTCTCACCAAACAAAAGATAAATTAAAAATAAAAATTTATGTAACATTGAAAGAAATCCATAAAGTCTGAATTTAATCCTCGTTTCCCCATCTTTCTTCATTAATCCTAAATTTTTAATTTGACTGAATCAAATAGCTTATTATCTTTACTCAAAATATTGAACTATCAAATTATGGTAAAGAATAAAACAAAAATACCGAACACAGCTTTTCAGTGCTCTTGATAGCATCCATCGAATTATTCGGAGACTCCTGATGATGTTCAGCATCACCCCCACGAAAAATCCAATCTTGTACTGGCAATAGAAAAATAAGCACCAACCCAAGTAAAAAACAAATTAGGATTTGATTGAACTATTGGATATAAGGCAATCGGATATAACCTTGACCGATCGAGAACGAGGGACCAGTGTACCGACGATCTAAATTCAAATCATTCTTGCAAAAATGGATTGGTTTTTTAACTTGAAACTTGTCCTAAAAAACAATAGTTACATCCGTGGACGGCTTCAGAATTGAGGTCATCCTAATTGGCTCTTAGAGTAGCAAGTAAATTGAATGCATTATTTCTGATTTCCCTTTTCTGCAAGCATTCAAAGAGAATGTTGCATTGGCAAATCAATTTCAATAATTTTTATTTTCTCAGCAATCATCTTAATAACTAAAACTAAATATGTATATATATAACATAAAAAATATATATATAAAGCCTGAATATTTATTCCTCCCCCCAACCTCTTTCTATATTAATCCTAGTTTCCAATCAAATGTAGTCAATGTCAGAAATTAGAGAGCATAAGTTCACTCAACACTCAAACTCAAGAAAAAGTAGTGGATGAAATATATGTAATTCTATTATCACTTCAACTTGACTTTATTTACAAATGGCTAGGTCACATGAGTGCATATAAGATTTTTTCAACATGAACCTAGTCTAGTGCTTGTATCAATATTTAATTGCATACTTTCCCTCTACCAAAGTCCATGAATAACACCAACGAAGATACATGTAATCTCTTTAATTCATGCATTAAATCATTCTAGCACTAAACTAGGTATTCATGGATTAGTCTAGAAATGAATCTAGTTTATTAATTCAACGGTCAAATGGCTTACTATCTTATTAAGCTATCGAGATACTGTAGTTACATACAGAACAAAGCCTTTATAGTGCTCTTGAAATTCTCCAGAGTCCCCCGATGATATTCCGCATCACTCCACGAAAAATGATAGCTTGCCACTGGTCACAAGTAATCTGCTCCAGCATTCCTGATTTACTCATGTTGTCATCTCCTAAGCCTTGGCTTGTGGGAACATAATCACTCCTGGCAGGGCCCTGCCCATGGAACCTGATGATGCACAATTCCATCCTATATAGAGAACACATCACCCACTGAAACTCCTGGGATATTGCCTAGATGCTCTTGTCAAAATTTAAACTTAAGCCACCCTGCTTCCTAAGTGTAGGTTCTTTCAAATCCCCAGGCAAACTCTTGTCAGGGCTCAGCATATCGCCATTCTTCTGCAATGGAGAAGACGTGCAGAGAGTCTTGTAGCATCTGGGTATGGAGAATCTGTGCCCGATTTAGCTGTGTTTCTTCAAGATTTCTTTTTTTGGAGACTTCTCTGTCCTTCCTGATTTCTGCGCCATCGTTCATTTCAACAACGCAGAAAATCAGAAGTCCAATTTTCTTAATCTTCCTGGGGGCACTCTCCGGTGCAGCCAGTGCTCCCTAATCTGGTTCACATAATTGATCTGAAGCCTAATGACCACAGCTACTAACGGGACAAAATTTACTGTACCCTGATGCTATATGACTTGCGTCTTCTCTGTTGAAGAAGATGAGAAGATCCGCAATGTGTTGAACCTTCAGTAGAGAATGTGTGGGGATTTCAAGGTAGCATACTTATGAAGCTGGGTGGTTTTATAGTTGAATTGTGACAAGAGGATCATAGGCAATATCCTGGAGTTTCAGTCGGGGATGTGTTCCTTTTAAGGACGGAAATGTGCATCATCGGGTTGGGGCAGGCTAGGATGGATTATGTTTTTCATTGCATACCTGAAAGCAAAAAAGATATCAGATGTGTGTAATGGAGAATATTCACATAAATTAGTCCTTAAACTAAGCTATCATTTATCATGATCCAACAATTGAAGCTACATATGCAAGTAAATTAATGGCAATAATAAGTTCAAGTCAATCTACATATGACCAAAAAAAAATGGTATACAACTAACATTTCAAGGTACTCGTGTTTGATCTCTTTTAAGAAAGCAATTTTAATCCATAATTTAATGGGTATATTGTCACACGCTAGTGGAGACTCATTTTTATGTGTAGAACAGAGCATCCGCTCACCAAGAGTTTACTCTCCTCTCAACCACAAAGTCAATCATTTCTCGACGAAATGGAAGGGAATTTTTGCCTACTCGTCATGGACAAGCCTGTTTTACTAGAAATTAAAGGCAATCATAGACATACAAAATAGTGAAAAAAATATTCTTAGTTGACCCACAAATAAGCTCAAAATACTGCTATAAACAAATAAAAGAAAAGAAGCAAGCAGTCAAACATAATAGACAACATATATGAAACCTGAACCAAAAAAATCAGGAAATACTGCATGTTCATTACAACAAAACAAAATTGAAATTTTGAATATGCACATAACTTTTTGTTTTTTATATATTAAAATAGCCAAAACAACAAAAAAAGAAACAAAATAAAGAACAATTTTCATTCTATGTATGATTTAAAACAAGCACAAATAACTATTCAACTATATGATTTAAAATAATCACAAATAACTATTCAACACTTTGTATAGTAAAAAATAAGCATTTTGCATCAAAATAGACACATACCTGTTCACAAATAATTAGTACCCATCAAATACTAAACAAAACAAAACATTAAGAATGACAAATGAGCAATAACAGTACAATTTTAACACGAAATTAAGACACTAAAAATCGAAGATATTGTAAATGACATGCAGTAACTGATGTGCAGCTAAGCTGCCTAATATAATGGACCAAATACACAAAATCGAAACCATAAAATCAGAAAACGATGTGAAGTAAATGAAATCAGACATAAATTTAAAAAAATGACTAGATCTGTAATGTTTTCTTACGAAAACTAAAAAGCCCAGAAAGACAAAATATTTAAATTTTGTGTGTTCAAAAAGAGTTTAAAATGACAAAACAGCATAGAAACGTCATCCACCAAAACAAAATACCAGAAAGGACTAAATCAACAATAATAACATAATTTCATTGATTTTTACCTCAACATATCTATAAAGAAAAAAAAAGCAGCCAATGAGTCGAGCACAATGGAGGAAAATGATGAAACCTGCACTAAAGAATCAACAGACACCCTACATTCTATAAATTCTAACAAAAAAAATGAAAGATATATACCGAACAATAACATGCATTAGATAAAATAGAATGGCATTTAAAGCATCTAAACAAATCAGGAAAAATGTTATTTTTTCAAATACCAAGAACAACGAAAAGACCAAAAAGTATAAAATTTGTGTTGAAATATAATCAAAAGTGGATAAAAAGGCAAAACAAGAACAGTTATAAATTTTGATCATTGAGATGGAGTAAAAAATATGTAAAACAACAGTAAATATACATTTTGATCAAAATTTACCTTAATTTATCTATATATTGAAAAAATACAGCAAAGAACTAAAACAAAATGGACAAAAGAGGTTAAATCAAAACAAAAAACTCAGCAGACACCCTACGTTCGACAGATCAATAATAATAGTAATAATATAATTTCGTCAAGTTTCACAATAATATATCAGCAAATCGAAAAAAATGCATAATCGAACTAAACACAATGGACAAAGAGGTAAAACAAAAGCCCAAAATTCAACAAACACCCTAGCGAAATTAAAAGGATCTGAACAGATTTTATTTATTTATTTTTCACAATACCAAGGTATGCAAAACCTAAACCTAAAACTCACAAAAACCTAGTTTTAACAAAATTAAAAAAAAAAGTGAAAACCAAACAAAAACGTGCATTTTGCAAAATCAGACAAACATCTAATGCCTCTATACTAATCGAAACATCTATCTCTGCAAATACCAAGAACAACCAAAACCTAAAAACGGATTCTAAATTTTGTCTTGAAAAAGAGTAAAATATGAATAAAATAGCACCGACCAACTTATACCAAAACAAAATACCCAAATCTGAACAAATAAACAATAATAAATTTATTTCATCAATTTCTATAGTTAAAAAAAAAAAAAAAAAGATGAAACCTAAAAAAAAAAACACAAGACATTCTATATCCTATAAAAAATTGAAAAAACAAAACAGAATCACCAAATAGCAAAATAAAATACCCAAAACTTAATAAATAAACATTGAAAACCTACCTCAGTTTCGTCACAGAAACAGAACTCAACTGTAAAAGATGATTTATTGTTAAATATTTGTAAATGTCTTGGAAAAATTTAAGATTTGGCTAAGGTTTCAACGGAGGAAGCACAAATCGCCAAATAAAGGGAGAAACGGCAGAGGATTAGGGTTAGGAGAAAGAGGCCAAGTCTTGTAATATAGTTATACCTCCTCTGAAACGATGTGGTTTAGAGGTAAAAAATAAATAAGTTACAAGGAGTGTCAAGACGATGTCGTATCAGTCGGAAGGTGACGCAAATGACATTATTTTGGAGAAAAAAGAATCAAAATGGGTCATTTTGGTAGAATTCAAAAAGAGATCAAAGCGACGTCATAGCAGTCATTACGTGAACCGAACTATGTGATACGACGTTGTTTCACAGAAAAAAATATAAGAAAATGAATAAAGAGGTGTCGTTTTAGTTGAAATCATGAGCATTATTTTTCTTCTTTGGCTCTCCTATATATGCAAGGATATACATTTTTAAATTTTTTATGGATATTTCTTGAATCATCAGTTTTTATTCCCTTTTCTCAGCACTTTTGTTCTCTTTGTGCCGCTCTCATTTCTCTTTTCTCCTATTTCCAATTGTGCATTAGATTGAATTAAATTTTTATTTCCTTTATAAATCAATAATGTTTCATCCCATCTTGTTCGTCTTCTCATGCTTTTAATTCTAGTCCGTATACCGAAGATGTGAGATCTGCGCTTCACACAGATAGTCAAATTCTGGTACTTATGTTATAATTTTTTACCATTTTCTTTCACTTCTCGTTAGATTCTTTTCCAAAAATGTCTCATTTTGTTAATGAGTCTTAGTTCACGTTCTTTCTTTCTTGCAATCATGAAAAATATAGAATCTTTGAATGGTCTTAAAGTTTATGGCTTTTTGAAAAAAGAAGAGTGAAATTTGAAATATTTATAATCTTAACTTTTATCTCATTATTCTTATTTCTCCGGTATATACATGTGAAAATAATCTTGATATGGCTTTTACATCTGTAAATAAGCTGTTTTTATTCTTGTTTGTTGGAAGATAGCACATAGTTAAGTGGACAGCTAAAAGTGCATAAAATGGAGAGCAGATTGGTGGTCTCTTTTAATTATGTGTTGTTTGTGACGCATAAATAAGAAAATAAGAAGAAGAAACCTTTCTATTTCCATTTTTATTACTATGTCTTTTACTTCATGTTGTTGCTTCAATTGTTGGATTGTGATAAATGATACCTCAGTGTATGTGCATATTCTCCATTACTCACTTGTGATCTCCTTTTCGCTATTAGTTATGTAATGAAAAAACATAATCCATTCTGGCCTGCCCCCGGCCCATGCTACCTGATAATGAGCAATTCCATCCTTCAAAAGAACACTTCACCCACTTGAACCTTTGTAACATTGCCTATGACCCTCTTGTCACAATTTAACCATAAACTACTTACACACTTAATACATGTTTTTAATCTTAATAAGTTATAATTAATTGAGTATATTCTACCTAATTGAGTAAAATTATGTGACTTGTAGGTGAAGATCCTATGCGAGTGCAACTGGTGTGAAAAATTGTTATTTTGAGCTTAATTAGAGATTGATTCAGGCACTTGAAGATCAACTAGTTTGCAATTAGTTAGTTGACAAATTTATTTAGAAAAAAATTTAAAATATTGGCTTATATAATAAAAAAATTAGAGAGATCCAATTATTCAGCTCTTGGTCTAAAATTGATAACCTAATCGAACCCGTGAGTTTTCAATTATGATACTCGTTCGGATATTTAACTTAAAAAGAATCGTTCAATTCAGAAATTATGTCCAATCCTAATAGGATTTACAAAATAATCAAATTATTGACCAAGTAATTCAAAACATTAAATAGCATAGATATAATCAAACACATAAATTTCAGAACTAGAATCTTGAAGATCGTTTAAATGATCTCAATAAACTACATTGTTTACCCTAATGAAAAGTTCAGCTACACATTAAATAAAGAAAAATAAAGCACAACAATAGAATATATCATCAAATTTGAATTAAGATGACGAAAGTTGGAACAATCTTGCACCATAATCTTCTTTCCAAATCAAGCTTCAAATCTCCGCTTTTCAATTTCTTGATCTTGATTTCTTCAACTTCTTTTTTTCTCTCTAATTCCCAAAAAGCATGGACTCCTTTTCTAACCCAGAATGGGTTCTTATATAGCATTAAAATCAATGAGTTTCCATGAAAATAAACTCAAAAAGGACTTAAAAAAACCATAATAAATTTTTTCACCCCAAATGGAAAGAACGGTTTCCAACCTGAGGCTAGACCGTGTCACATAGGTATCACCGTGGCCGCTGGTTTGCAAACCATGGCTGGACCGCTGCTACAATTTTCCTTTTGCTGTTTTTGTTCTACCACTTTCAAAACTTTCATTTTGGTCCTAGAATTCTTCTTTCCTTCCTTCCATGTCCTTCTAGTATTGCAAAATAGGTCCTTCAACTTGAATTCTTCACAATATGCCCCTCATCATTCCCAATTCACAATGTCTTGATCTGATGCAAGTTTCAAAAGTTTGCGATTTAGTCCCCTAACTTTTCAATTGTCAACTTTGCCTCTCGAAACTTATGAATCCCACCCAATTGCTCCAATACTAGACGATCTTCAAGTGCCCAATCAATCTCCAATGAAGCTCAAAATGACCATTTTTCGCACCAGTTGCACTCACATCGTATCTTCGCCTACAAGTTACATAATTTCACTTAATTAGGTAGAATATCCTCAATCAATTTTAATATATTAAGATTAAAACATGTATAAGTGTATAAGTAGTTTATAGTTAAATTGTGACAAGAGGATCATATTCAATGTCACGGGAGTTCGAGTGGTTGATGTGTTCTTTCGAAGGATGGAATTGTGCATTATCAGGTTGCATGGGCAGGGGCAGGCTGGAATGGATTATGTTCTTCATTACATACCAAATAGCAAAAGGAGATCTCAAGTGAGTTATGGAGAACATGCGCACACACTGAGGTATCATTTATCACGATCCAACAATTGAAGCAACAACATGAAGTAAAAGACACAATAATAAAAATGGAAAATAGAAAGGTTCCTTCTTGTTCACTTTTTTATGCGTCACAAATAGAATAGGATTAAATTAAGAGCCTTCACCAATCTGCTCCAGCATCTCAGAGTTCTCCATTTTATGCACTTTTAGCTGTCATCTCAAAAGAACATGAACTAAGATTCATTATTCAAATGCGACATTTTTGGAAATGAATCTAAAGAGAATTGAAAGAAAATGGTAAAAAATTATAACATAAATACCAAAATTTGACTATCTGTGGATGAAGCACAGATCTCACAGCTTAGGTATAGGGACTAGAATTAGGAGCATGAGAAGAAGGACAAGATGGGATGAACCGGTGAAGATATGGAAATAATAATCTCTATGATATTTTTCGAATAAAATTATTTTCCTTAATAGTTGTAAAATATTTACTTTTAGAGTTATTTATAGCCTTATAAATAGGGTCTTTTACTTTGTAATCGAAACAAGTTTATTAAATACAATTCATAATATTATTTATAGAAACATTATTGATTTATAAAAGAAATAAAAATTTAATTCAATGTAACGCACAAATGAAAATAGGAGAAAAGAGAAATGGAAGCGGCACAAAGAGAACAAAAGTGCTGAGCAAAGGGAATGAAAGCTGATGATTCAAGAAATTTCCATAAAAAATTTGAAAATTCATATCCTTGCAAATATAAGAGAGCCAAAGGAGAAAAATATTGGTCATGATTTCAACTAAAACGACACCACTTTATTCAATTTTTTATATATTTGTGCTGCGAAACGACACGTAATGACTGCTATGATGTCGCTGATCTCTTTTTGAATTCTACCAAAACTACCCTATTTTGATTCTTTTTTTTCCCTCCAAAATGATGTCTTTCGTGTCACCTTCTGACTGAAACGACGTCGTCTAAACACCCCTTTTAAACTTTTTATTTTTTACCTCTAAACGACATCGTTTCAGATGAGGTATAAATATTATAAGACTTGGCCTCTTTTTCTTAACCCTAATCCTCCACCGTTTCTCCCTTTCTTTGGCGATTTGTGCTTCATCCATTGAAAACTTAGCCAAATCTTAAATTTTTCGAAGACATTTACAAATATTTAACAACAAATCATCTTATACAGTCTGAGTTCCATTTCTGTGGCTAAACTGAGGAAGGTATTTAATGTTTATTCATTAAGTTTTGTGTATTTTATTATTGTTGGTTTAGTCATTTCTGGTATTATGTTTTGGTATATGATGTTTCTATGCTCTTGTCATTTTTAACTCTTTTTGAACACACAAAATTTAAAATTATTTTGTCTTGCTGGGCTTTTTAGTTGTTGTAAACATTACAGATCTAGTCAAATTTTTAATTTATGTCTGATTTCATTTACTTCACGTCATTTTCTGATTTTGTGGTTTTGGTCCATTATATTAGGCAGATTAGCTGCACATGAATTACTGCATGTCGTTTACAGTATCTTTAATTTACAGTCTCTTAATCTCGTATTAAAACTGTACTGTTATTGCTCATTTTGTCATTTTTAATGTTTTGTTTTTTGTATTTGGTGGGTAACAGTTGTTTGAGAGCAGATGTGTCTATTTTTATGCAAAGTGCTTACTTTTTACTGTACAAAATATTGAATAGTTATTTGTGATTGTTTTAAATCGGACATAGAATGAAAATTGCTCTTTATTTTGTTTCTATTTTTGTTGTTTGGGTTATTTTAATACATAAAAAAATGTTTTGTGTGTATTAAAACATTTCAATTTTGTTTCGTTGTAATGAACGTGCAATATTTCGTGATTTTTTGGTCCAGGTTTCATATATGTAGTCTGTTATGTTCTGTTTGCCTCTTCTCATTGATTTGTTTATAACACTATATGGTGATAAAGTTCTATTTAAGCTTATTTGTGTTGGATGTGGAAATTTAATCATCATAATGGGAAATTAATTTTCCTTTGAAGATTAAACCCAAATGCATGGTGGTATCTTAGATACAATTTGTGGGTCTTCACTATTTAGTGGGTCTATGATTGCATTTAATTTCTAGTATAACAAACAGGCTTGTCCAAGACGAGTAGGCAAAATTCCCTTTCATTTGGTCAGAAATGGTTGACTTTATGGTTGAGAAGAGCGTAAACTCTTGGTGAGCTAGATGCTATGTTCTACACATAAAAATGAGTCTCTACTAGTGTGTGACAATATACACGTTAAATTAAGGATTAAAATTGCTTTCTTAAAAGCGATCAAACTCGAGTACATTGATAAATGTTAGATGTATACCATTTATTTTATTTTATTTTTTATTTTTTTATTTGTCATATGGAGCTTACTTGAACTTATTATTGCCATGGATTTACTTGCAGCTTCAATTGTTGGATCTTGATAAATGATAGCTTAGTTTAATATGTGAATATTCTCCATTACACACTTCTGATATGTTTTCTGCTTTCAGGTATGTAATGAAGAACATAATCCATCCTAGCCTGCCCCTGCACATGCAACCTGATGATGCACAATTCCATCCTTAAAAAGAACCCGACTGAAACTCCTGGATATTGCCCATGATCCTCTTGTCACAATTCAACCATAAAACCACCCAGCTTCATAAGTATGCTGTCTTGAAATCCCCACACATTCTCTCCTGAAGGCTCAACATATTGTGGTTCTTCTCATCTTCTTCGACGGAGAAGACGCTCAGAGTCATATAGCATCCGGGTATGGTAAATTTTGTCCCTTTTGTAGCTGTGGTCATTAGGCTTCAGAACAAAGATGCGAACCAGATTAGGAAGCACTGATTGCACCGAGAGTGCCCCTAGGAAGATTAAGAAAATTGGACTTCTGGTGGCACAGAAATCAGGGAGGACAGAGAAGTCTCCAGAAAAAGAATTCTTGAAGAAACATAGCTAAATCGGGTTCACATTATTTTCCAAAAATGTCTCATTTTGTCAATGACTCTTAGTTCTTGTTCTTTCTTTCTTGCAATCATGAAAAATATAGAATCTTTAAACGGTCTCAAAAGTTTCTGGCTTTCTGAAAAAAGAAGAGTTAAATTTGAAATATTTATAATTTTAACTTTTATCTCATTATTCTTGTTTGTCCGGTATAGACATATGAAAATAATCTTGATATGGCTTTTACATCTGCAAATAAGCTGTTTTTATTCTTGTTTCTTGGAAGATATCACATAGTTAAGTGGACAGCTAAAAGTGCATAAAATGGAGAACTACGAGATGCTGGAGAAGATTGGTGGTCTCTTTTAATTATGTCCATTAAAAGATACTAAGAACCCTAATTCCATTATTATGTGCATTCCAATATATA
>CAIGRP010026168.1:0-18389 GCA_903798385.1 Fraxinus cuspidata | reverse complement strand
GTAGTAGAGAATTCCAGTTGAAGAATATGAAAAAGATGAAGAAGGAAAACATTACTTTTAGAAATTGGAAAAATAGGGTTTTATAGAAGAAATGAGTGAAATGAGGGAAAATTGGGTGATTTTTGAGTTAAAAACTGAATGACAATTTTGTCTTTTTATCAATTACTTTTTTATTTTTATTTTTTAAATTCCGAGTCAAAGGCCATTTGTCCAAAATCACTGTGTTACCCGGCTGTTTGGCCAAATTTTCCTTTATTTTAAACCCATCCAACTCGACCCGATTTGGGTTGGGTTGGGTTTTCGGTTTATGGGCCCAGCCCTACTGCTACCTCACCCTGTTGCTATCCATAGCCCAAATCAGTTGAGCCGCGTTGATCAATAAAAATATATTTCTTTAAAGTTTGCTTATTACTTGTAATTAAACTTTTGAGCATAGACAAACATGCCGTTAAGATTATTTCCACATAAGTTACCTCTCATTCAAATCAAAATCATCAAAACTATTTAAGAATCTTGCACTGTGAGAAGAAACATCCATGGAAGAATCCAAATTTGCCCAACCCCCACCTCAGACCCTCCCTCCACAGGGCAGAAAGAGGCCTCTTGAACAAAACTTAGCCAACTTTAAGAATGCTCCTTATTGCAAGATGCGCGCTGTTCTTAGAGATCTTCGACCACATTTCATAGAGGTGAATTTTTGAGGTTTCTTTATTTTTTTTTCCCTAAGATATATGTTTTACTGGAGTAATCTAAGATTTTAATTTAAATTATTACATGGGTTTCTTAAATTATTTGGAATTTGTGGAAGTTTTTTTTCTGGTGCCCAAAGGGAAAGGATAATTGATAAATTGAACTTTTATATTCTTACTAAATGTCCAAAGAATCAAATTTGGATGAATTGATGAATTCCCATCAAGATATATTCATTTCGTTTTATGGGTTCCACCTAATAATGTGCTATAGCTTAAATATGCAGGTAATGGAAAGTTTTCCTTCCTTTTTGTGTTGATTTCTTACAAATAGGGTTTCTCAATGTACTAGGATTCTAAATTTTATAACTTTTTTATTTTATAAAATATGGGGAAAGAAACTATGACTTTCTTGTGTTGCTTGAGTTTTTCTGTTCTCCCTATCACTATCATGGATACAAAAATGGCTTCTGCTTGCTTTTTTGTGAAGAATGTGAATGGTTTCATCAACTTGAGTGTTTTCTTTATTTCATATTGAGGTTTCCTTTCAATTCATCAAGATCTTATCTATTTTTGTTGAGTCAGTTGATTTACTTGAGGAAAGTGGACTTCTTTCTTGATTTGGGACGATTCACGAGATAAATTAATCATTTACATATTTGAAAAGGCCAGGTAACACAATATTAAAAACAAGATTCCACAAAACACAATCGATTTGAAAGTAAAGATTGAACGCAAGAGATTCATTTCGGCCTAAGTCCCGGAGGTTCGGGGACCACTTCTAATGCCTACATCCCCCGTTGAACATTCAATAAATTGGATATTCGCTCGGTTGCACTATATAGCCCAAAAATGGCAACAAAATTTACAGATCGTTTCTTCCACACGAGAGAAGTACAAGATATTTATTTCTTCAACAATAACTGTAGATCTACAAAGAATCGCTTAGGAAATTTTAACTCACCTACTGAAAACTACTACTATAAGAAACACCTCATTCTTACAATAATCACTCAGAAAAAATACAGATTTTCGGGGCTAAAAGTACAATGATCTCAGTTTCATATGGTTCATCAAGAGAGATGAAAACCAACAATCAAGTCCTAATCGTAAGAAGAAAAAAGGGAAAAACTCTCTCAGAAAAAACCCAGAAGTCAGAGAAGATGAATCGATCAAATGATGATATTGTGCGTTTATATATATCTCTCCATCAATAATGCCAAAATCAAGGGCCAGGATTTGGACACGTGTCGTCAAAAATCATAAAAACGTTTCAACTTATAAAAGCGTGTTTCAGCAAAGTACAACTTTGGCCAAATTTTAGGAACACATCACAGATCACCGGTTCGAGCCTCAACAATATTGATAGATTATATCAACAGATTTGGCATGTAGAACTATAATTCTCTGCCAATTTTATTGCTGCTTGTATGCATATTATTTTAATTTATGTAGTATTCCACTTTGGCGGATGCCTATGGTTGGAAGTGCCAATGATGGTCGTTCAGTATATACTCTCCCATTTTTTCCTTTTTTTTTTTTTTTTGGAGTTTTTTTTTTCCTTTTTTTTTTTTTTTTTTGGAGTTTAATGGTCTTTAGTGATGTGTGTACACGTGTCTGCTTGTGTGCACTTCCTGAATGCTACTGTTCATGGTCTAGGTATAAGTTGCATTTACTGTGTGTTGGTCCACACCAGCAGTGTGTTGAGTTATGTGTCAAAATACAATTGCACTCTTAGGAGAAAGACGTTGATGGCGGTTTTTGCATCTGGAGGACATTGAATAACAGATTGGACGTAATAATCCTTTATATTGTGTTTTATAAACCCCTAAAGATGCGTTCTCTAAGAGATTGTGATTTTAATTCTGGACAAGAGTGCCTTTGAAGTTTAAACTTCTGGAGAAAAGGTTATGGGTGCAATAGCTCTCAATTGTTAATGGGAAGATATCGGTTTCGAAATTGCTATCTGAGTGGAGATTTATAAGAGGTAATCTGCAATCCAAACCAGGTTGTGAATTTTGTTAGCCTCACAAATTTTACGAATGTTTGGGCTGACACTGTTATAAACTGGACAGCAAGGAACTGGTTTTCGTCAGTTTTCATTTGATTCTTTGGTTTGTTCATCAGTAATATTTTTTTGTTAATTGTTCGTTATTCATAAAGCCAAAAGGTCAATGAATTGTTCATCTGAGAAAGCCAAACGGCACATATGTAAATAGAAAGTGTTGTTTTATCCATAAACGCCGCAATGATAAGTTTATTGCTGATGAATTGAGCTGCACGTGTTTTTGTCTAAGCGCAGTGCATGTTATAGTACTCATTAAATTGGAATTTGTATTATTGAGGTTCTTCAAGTTCTTGCTTTTTTCTCTTGAAGGTTCTTAAGACCCCCGACTTTCGAAATTGCAAGGCAGCTGATAAAATTCGTCAAGGTCAGGTCTCTTCAAATCTTCAATTAATGTTCTTGACCTGATCAAGTTGGGCATCACATTTCTTTTTGACTCTCCATGATATTTGTGGCTAGCATCTCAGTACCATATTTGTGGTTTTATGTATTTATTTTGTTTTATCGGGGAGAATCGCTTGGCGCCCTATGGGTTGGAGTGAATAGGGGAAGGGGGTCGACAAGAGATTTGATCTAGGAACTTACGAGTAATTGGCCCCGTACTCATTCACCTACATATATAATCATGATTATTGTATTCTATCTTTGGAATGTAACTTTTATCACTATGAAGTAACAAAAAAGCAGCTGTGCTCTATTTTTTTGATCTGCTTTTTCTTCCCATTAAACTGCTACGAAATTTCTCATGACGGAGCAAGGTCCTCGTTACCATTTACCTTCTATGTACAATGTATAAGAAAATACTCAGTGTGCACAGATTAGATAGGGAAAATTTTACTCCGTGTACCTGAAAGTATTCTAATTGCGTATTAACTCTAAATTTCAGGAATGAACGATATGATGGATCTATACAAAGAAATGATGGCTGAACCCATCAAACTAGAGAAGTGTAACAATGCGCCGGGCAACATTGAAGACGAACAGAAGCCCAAAGAGCATCAAAAACATGCAAAATTGTCGGAGAATTCAACACCAGACGAAATATTAAACAAGCCTTCAGATCATCAGGTCCAAGGGGCGTCAAATATTGTTGGTGGTTCGGCTTTTGGATGGAATTTTATCACATTTCATGGAAGCGAAACAGTCTATTATGGTCGAACAAAAGAGTCATTCCGAGCTGCTAATCCTATCTGAACAAGACCACTGCCCCCATTGTATCGGGGTTGTATCAACTATAATGTGCTAATTTATTTTTTTTCGAAGAATTGTTCTGTTTTCTGTAACTGAATGATGATGGAATATGTGTGTAACATGAACTAGAAAATTGTTATAACGTTATTTTCTTATTGAAGTGATGATGTCTGAAAGTTGAATAATTATTTTAACCTTCGAATTGAACTCCATCGATGACCTCTGCAACCCCAAAGAAAAAGAAAATTACAGTGGATGTTTCTTTGCATTTGGATTGGCAGTTTTCAATTACGCAGCACTTAGGGTTTAATTGAGAACACGCGATATGAACACCAACATTTACAAAATCCAACGTCTTCATATTGATGAAATTTCTATAATTCCATCTCCGAAGTTTATTACTTATTTTTAAATATTAAACTAAGTTCAAACATCGGGTCCATAGCTCAGTGGTAGAGCAATTGACTGCAGATCAATAGGTCACCGGTTCGAACCCGGTTGGGCCCTCAAAATAATTATTTTTTACTTCTGTTTTCAGGTTATAGTTTTAATTCGTTTACGTGAACTAACCACATAATACATTACTGCATGCATATTTTAATGTCTCATTTTTCTCTAAACTTAGTCCAAGATTTAAAATTTTCTTAACAAAATATATGAGTAAAGTCGGAGTACAATTAAGTTACTTAACCGTAACTTGAACATTATAACGAGGCCAAAACTCAATTTGGATTTTACTTATTTCTTAAAAGTACCATTTTAAATCAAGAATCATACCATTTATGTAAATTGTAAAACATTAAATCTACATGGAATAATTCGGTGGAAAAAAGTGCATATGATTTCTGGCACAAAGCAAAACTAGGGAAAATGGGATAATACAAATTGAGAGAAAAGTAGAATTCTGGTTTACTATGTGACAATTTCCCATTCATTATTGATATGTTTAATATGGAGTAATCAAAGAACAATATTTAAAATGTTTTTTAATTCTTTAATATTGCCGTACCATTGAATCCACCTAACGAGTCACAATATCCTATTAAGCTAGTAACTAAGAATTGGGCACAGCGAGCATTTTGATCTCTCAACTTGCAACTCTAAACCGAATTTCCCATACATACAGATGAGATTCAATTACATTTATCTTCTTTCTACCAACAAATGAATAGCATCAAGAACTTTGCGAAAATCATTGTCAATTGTACTCGTACATAACAAAATCCCGTAAGATTGCCGGACATATTCACTCGTCATATAAAGCTTTTCTCGACTGCCCAATAGCGATAAATAAGAATAAGGACGAAAAGACTTCAGAGATTTAACTGCAAAAACATTAGAATCGGCGCATGTCTTTGGGTGGTTTGAAATGAACGGGATGAGTTTCTGGAGTAGCCGTTTCATCCTCTTTCCACATCTTGATAGTTTTGTCTGCCTCACAAGTAATAAGTCGAGAACCGGTTACATCATAGGTCATAGCATAGATACCAGCTTCACTATCAAGTGACCCTGAAATAGCAAAACCAAAATTTTCATCATTTCTGCTTTCAACGGGCAAAAGGAGAACCCAAATTACCCAATCTGTGGAAGATAGGTACCGGGCTGAACAATTGTTTGATCTTGTTGGAAATTGTGACCACTCCTCCAGTCCCAGAACCACATACTTCCATTATCACCTTAAATAAATGAACAAGACGTTAAGGAAGGATTAAAAAGAATACCTCCACCTAAAAAAAAACTTATGAAAAGAGGCTAAGGAACAAGAAAACTGCATAATTATGTATCGACTTTCACCTCCTGTGGCCAATACACCCTCTTCATTGACTGCCATTGCATTAATGATTGTTTTCTGTTGAGAGCTGTAAAACACAAACATAAAGTCGACATGTCATCAGAAGAATGTAAAGATACTCTTGCTCAGCATACAGACCAACAATTTAGGAGCATAACTTTAACATATTGCATATATGCAATATAACAGCAGGTATCACCATGTCCCCTAGTAGGGACTAAAGAGGGTGTATGCGAAAGAAATTGCATCTGTAAAATAATGAGCACCTCTAGCCAATTTAAGCATAATGTCCAGTGGCAAATTCATAAAATTTATGGCAAGCATCAAATTGCAACACAACGAAATAACGAAGTGGTAAAGTTTGCCACAGCCAACTTGGTTCACAAGTTTCCATGAGACCTAGGTACGGAGATCACGTCAATACTACGAGTTACCTTTGTATTAAGCAATGAAAATATAAAGCTCAACCTATTAAGACAAACTAAGAAAAGTCCATCTCTTTATGTGTGCATCTTGTGAATGACGTCAGAGATAATCTTGCCATTCCATTGTTCAGGAGATATACAATAACATGAATCATATAGGAGATATATGTTAGAAGAAAGGGTTAAGGACATTTGTTCCAATGTAACACTTCTATTTATAGCAATTTTGACCAAGAGTGGAAGGATTATTAAGGAGTAGAAACATGGTTGAAAGATTCGTGGATAATGAGTAGCAATTTGAACATAAAATTGTTTGTGCATTACAGAGTTCTCATGGAAAAGGTGAACATCTTATTGAATAATGGACTTTACAAGTGGAAGACTGAAACAAAATTTATCATCCTTGAGATAAATTTATTTCACTTACATAGCCATCACTCCCCAAACCAAAATTCAACTTCGCTTAAGATGAACATAATCCCAGGTCATCAGATCATATAATACACATCAGTTTTCTAATCAACCCCTCCCATGGGCATGTTTTGTTGTTTTCCTAAATCTGATCAATAACATGATTAAAATACCCATCAAATGCAGTCTACTTTCACAATACCCCTTGCCTTCCTAGCATGAAGGAAATATAATTGAGCATCAAACAAATGAGTCATTAGGTATCCATCAAATTTATGAGTACATTGTATGGCATGTCAAGAAACTCACAGCATGTTGTGCATGAATTCTCCTCTAGGAAGGCTAAACTTTTTGATATTCTCAGCAGAAGCAGATGCAAAACAATCTCTGCAAAATAAAATCAATAAACCGATAAAGTTATGAGATCAGAGAAAAAGAAGTAAAAGTTCAAGAGAGAGAGAGATCTTCACTGCAGAATTAAAAAGTAAATATGGAAGAAAGGGTTTTCATACTCCTTGGGATGCAGAGCCATAGCTCGCACGGATTTTTTATGGTGTGTGAGAGTTGCCATTGTTTTACCTGCCAGACATAAGCATTTGAAATTTTAGAAGTGAGAACATTAAAAATTTATAACGAAAGAATAGATATTTCTTTCAATTATGTTACCATATCTAAGGTCCCAGAACTTTATAGTTGTGTCGTGAGAACCTGTTATTACTTGTGGATCCTGAAAATCAAAGCTATTTCATCAGGATTAAGCACACTAGCTACTTTCCAGCTGCCTCTCTACATAACATTCATAGTTTTTAAACTTCTTTAAGAACATTCATTTCAAGTATTTGGCACTAAAAATGTCAATTTAATAAGTTTTTTTCAAATAAAGTGAAACATTTTCTTTGCGACATCAATCATTTTTCCCAAACATCGATGATGTACGGTGTGTTATCAAATGCCGTTTACTACCCAATAATGCCTGTGGTCATTAACATAACACTTCATAAAAAAAGTTGATTTTATAAAAAATGCAGCAAATGTTATGTGATGGAGGGAGCATAACATACAACTCCTTGTTGACTTTTTATTTTTCCAGGAAAAAGGGACAATTATTCATATAGGATTGATCCTTCTCCATGCTACAAAATAATCACTCACCGTAGGTCGTGTGAAAACTGAACAAACAGTATTATCATGCCCCGAAAGTGCATGAATTTGCATTTTGCTGCGAATATCCCACACCTGAAATTAGGGTTTAATCAAAATTAAGTAATTATTCCACACCTATCGAAATACGTGAAGAAATAAAGATATTCAGTGCGAAATTCATACAAAATATTATATGCATACCCTGCACACAGAATCTCGACCGCCTGTGAGCAAAATGTCAATGGTTGGATGAACAGCCAAACAGTAAACACCACTCAGATGACCATGATAAGACCGAATAACCTGAAAAGGGAAGAAAGCAATTAAGTGCATGCCCCACCAGAATCACATACCCTTAAATCGTTTACATTCTATCACTAACCTTATTCTGCTCCAGGTCCCAACATTTTACTTGTTTGTCGTCACCTGCAGAGAACATGTATGTATGCTTGCTGCTAATAGCCAGGCCTGTAGGGAAAAATTAGTTCTTATTATTCTTCCATTGGCTTAGAAATTAATAATTAGCCTGACAGTAGAAAGTAAACTACCTCTAACTTGCTCAATATGTCCAGTAAGAGTGAGTTTGAGCCGGCCACTTGCTAAATCCCATATCTTGCCAGCATAACAGAGAAATCAATTGAAAGAAACAAAAATTAAAGAAATAGAATGGAGTTTAGCATGCTAAATAATTTGAAATATTCTGGGTATAGAAAAGGATTGGTTTTCTACAAAGAGTTATATTAGCTTAGAGCTTATCCAAGACTTTAAAAGTGAGATGCTCTTCATTTTAAAGAGTCGAAGCTTGAGATTAGACTCCAAGAGACTATATTTTAACTGTTTAGAATAGAGAGTGGGTTTGGCTAGTCGATATAATTCTCTATTCGTATTTTGTCAAGGTTGCATTTAATAAAATTGCAAGTTTTAATACTCTACTACTTAAATTGAATTTATCGTTAATATTTTAGCTATTGACATCTAAAAACATATATATTAATTGAAAAATGAGGGGAAAAAAGTAATCTACTGTTGGAAAAAGTAAAATAAAGAGCCTGTTAAGAGTATGATAATTTTACTCTTTAAACTTAAAAGATACTCTCTATTAAGACAAGATGCTTTTAAAAATAATAATAAAGATGCTCTTACTACGGAAAATAATTCACATAAACATGCTCAATAGATATTTGCTACATCATTTATATATCTAAGTTCAACAATCTTAGTGATGCATCTAATAATTAAATAGTTTATTTAAACAGAATAGATCTGTTTCCTCCAACGAAATCATGGAACTACTTCTATCTGCATTATAATGAATAAATGGTAGTGAACTTCACATTCCTGAAGCTCAAGTATTGATCATTCACCTATTTAATTCAGGTTCTACAATCCAAATGTGCCATAGAACTTGCGAACACGCTCGGCTATTTCAAATAGCCAGATAATTATAGATTTATACTCTCTCCTTATACAAATTAAGCATCAACAGTAGCATTTATCAATCTTCTGGCCTAAAACCATTGACGCGAAAACATAACTTAGTTTGCAAAGACTCAGCTGGAAAAATCATTTGCAACTAATGCATTTATCTTAGGAAACTTCCAAGGACCATCCAAAAATTTATTCTAAATGCAATTAAGATTATAAATATGCAACACATGCTTGAGAAGTGTTCCATGAGCCACGACGTCTTTGTCATTGTGGTAGATACTTTTAAGATTTTGAGTCACTCACCTTGATTGTACGATCTGCAGATCCCGTACAAAACCAAGTATTACTTGGATCAACCGCAACAGACCGCACCCATCCCAAATGTCCGCTGATGACCTACAGAGCTCAAAAGTCAAATTGTACATGACAAAAAGTTAGCAGTGTATTTATCCAGATACATCATTAGCAGAAGAGCGGTCTTAGTTAAAGCACATGAAACTATGGTTATCAACCCTGCCCGGTCCGGTCTTTGACCTGGCCAAAGCATTCAATCAATGGGGCCAGGCATTCAATCAACGGTTCAACCTATAGGTGGTAGGACCATAAATACAAATAAATATATTGTAATATAAAAATGATGCATAATACGACTGTTGTTTAAAAATTAAAGCATGCCATACAATAAAAAGCATTGCATAAAGTAAAATAGAATAGTAATTGAAAGATAAAGAATTGCTCAAGTTTCTCTCTTTAGTAATACAAATCAAATATATATTTTGAGTTGTTTTTCTTCTTTCATGCTTCCTTAGTTATTTTATAGATGTGTCTATATTATTACTCTCATCCGTCTCTCTAGTCATTTGTAATGAGATTTCAATCATTTATGGTTTCAGATTTGCCTTTAAATAATAAGTCATGATCATTTTTTAACTACCGTTGAATAAAATAATCCATTGATATATATATTTTTCTTAACAAGTAAAATATAGTTCACAATATCTCATTCCCTTTCCCTTTCCCTTTATATTTATATATTATTTATCAGTATCGTTTGGAACACCCCTTTCCTTGCAACATGTGCATTATCAATAAAATTAAATATTTAAGAACTTTTGTATCACCTGGCATTATGTCATATTTCCCCTCCCAGAACATATTATAAATTAGTTTTCTTATTCAATCAACACATGCATTAGAATCTTCATATGCTAATATTTGAACTCTTTGAATCATGTATACTATATTTATTTTTCTTATTCTTTTAACTATTTGATAAAATAAAAGTTTTAAATGGTTTATGACAGTTCATTAATATAATTAAAGATAATCCCAAATGGATGATTTATTTTCACGTGTCGTCGTAATTCTATAATAGAATTGCTCAAGAAGTTGTATATAATTTTAGTTAGTGATTTAGGCCCCGTTTGGTCCGGATTAAAATCTAATTTTAATTCAAGTCAAAGTCAAACAATCAATATCAACCACATCTTCATGGGTCCCACAACTTATCAACCACACATTTCAAAAACTTCTAACAAAATCTACTAAAAATCTAATTTTAATATCCACCAAACACCCTCTTAGTCGACAAGCCAGAAGGAAGTGAAACAGAAACTAGATAAATATGTTGCAGAAACTTAAATATAGGCTTAGATAGGTTCATTACCCTGTAATTCTTCCAGGGAGCATGCCATACGGGACGAGGCCACTTGCTTGGGATTCTCTCCATAATGGCTGATGTTGAAAAGTTCCTGAGACATAAACAGATGTGTTGCTTTAAAGAAAAGTTAATCAACTTCTCCTCATAACTGATCATCCCAGAAACTTGAAAAATAGAAAGGAAGAAGGAAGCAGGGAGGTGTAGTTTATGTACAGCATGGTGTTCACAGAAGTAACTAAACAAAATCTTTAACAATATAGTGCCAGAAACAATTGCTAATTCAGTTTGGCAAGAAGCCCATAGAAGATCCTGACCCTCGAAGTTAAATAATTACAAGTTTACAACAACAACGTTATAACTAACTGGAAACTTGGTGCAAATGCCACAAACCCAGGAAAGTGGGATTCTAAAGAAGTTCGGATTATTTTTAACATTATTAAACTATCAAGCTGCAGAGGAGCTGACCTTGGGTTCCAGTTATGAAACAAAGAAAAGAGAAATGCCAAACCTTTCAGATGAGCCCCGAGCTGGAACTACTGCTGTGCTTTTGCCTGGAAATCCATTGTCAGTTCTGCACCAAATAATTACAATAAATGAGCTTCAATGAGGTAGATGATTATGCAAATTAAACTGTAAAGTCAGAGATGTTAATGGCGTATGCTTCAAAGATACAGAAGATCGTGTTTAAAATGTAAAAGTTCGCATATCTTCGGTTTCACATGGTATCTTAAGAGTATGTTTGACAAGTGCTAAAACTCAAACCACTTTTTACCCACATTTTGTGGATACATAAATAGCCCACTTATCTACCGCTCATTTCTATCTCTATCTCTATGTAAACACTTGCCAAACATTTGCTTAGAAATAAATTTCGTTTTACAATCTCCAGTGATATTTAAGAAAGAGAAAGTGCGATGACAAAATTTTCACATAAAGGAAAAAGAGAGAGAGAGAGAGAGAGGGATACATACGAGCTACTTGACTGAATAGTAGGACCAACCACTATATCCTTATTGGGGACTCCCTTCTGTGGATCCATTGAACTTTCAGGGCCTGCACAGAGAATTCAAATTCAATGTCAACAAACTAGACGCAAACAAATAGTCACAACCCAGAAATGCTAAAAAAGATCACTAATATGCATATCATCCATTGAAGCAACAAATATTATATATTTTGTCATGGATTTCATCTTTTTCAAGTAGACATTTGTACAGTGTGTATAAAAATAATTTCTTGAGATATCAATACTACCAACAGGTTAAGAAGATTTTTGAATGTTAGAAAGGTTTTTATTACCTGGGAGTGCAAGGGCATTGGAGAGAGCAGAAGCCTGCTGCGCTTTACTTTGTGCAGCTGCCTTAGCATTAGAAATTGCAGTGTCTTTTACTCCTCTGTACTCAGTATTGAGCTTCACAATCAACATGAAACCTCTTCATTACAGAGAAATAACAAAAAATTAACAAGAAGTTACAATTATAAAATAGTAATTCGATACACTTCAACAACCCACAGCATAAAAACCTACATGTTTCTACCCTGGCTCAATTCACACATCTTCCAATTTCTATACGTTTTATGAAGCTTGTTTTCTTTTTATATGTATTTATGCAATTTATAATACCATTGTCCCCTGAAAATTGCAAAGGAAGAATAGAATAGCAAGAAACATTAATATTATGGGTGTGTTTGAGCCACATTATTTTGAAAGAATGAATTTTGGAATAGTAGATTGATGAAGAATGTGTGGTTGAAAAAGAAGGAAAATTTATTGATGTGATAGAAAATATTATTTTATTGAAGAATGTGTGGTTGAAAATAAGTAGAAGAATGAAAATGAAAATTTTAATGTGATCCAAACAGAGGCTTAATATAAATTATGAAATCAAACATGAGGGACTATTTTATCTTGAAAATTTCAATATTTCAAGTTTATGACATGTTTGGTGCACATTATGAAATCAAGAATGCATTTTTTTTTATGATGTGATGAGGAATATGTGGTTGAAAAAGAAGGAAAATTTATTGATGTGATAGAAAATATTATTTTATTGAAGAATGTGTGGTTAAAAATGAGTAGAAGAATGAGAATGAAAAATTTAATGTGTAACAAACAGGGGCTATATTACCTAGCATAATGTACTAAAAACCTAATTCTCAGAAATCGAAAAAGAAGAATATCTATACAATAGATATTCAATATGCTTGAACAACCCACAGTTTAAAACCCTAAATTTATTCTCATCTGGGTCAATTCCTATATCTTCTGATTACTTCACAATTTATGCATCTTGATTAATTTTTCTAATATTTTTGCAATTTATAATACACTTGATCCCCGAAAAAGCATGAAACACGAACATACTGTACTAAAAGCCTAATTCTCCTGTGTTTCCCTCTCGGTTTGTATAGTATAAACACAGAAGTGTGGACTTGTTAACAAGAACTAACCTTATGGCTCGTCCGAATTTTCTTGCTGCAAACCAAACAAGCAATGATAGAATTAGAGAAAGGGCAAGAGATTAAATGATATTAACAATCGAATTGAAAATTATGCAAAATTACATCCATATGCTATAACTCAAATACAAGAACACTATTTAGAACATGTTGATACGAGGGTTTTTGGAATTCCAAGTAACTTTTCTGGCTGCAAACCCATAAAAGGAAAGGCAAAAATTAGAGAAAAGGGAAGATCTAGGAAATTAAATAATATTAAAGATCAACTCGAAAATTAAGCAAAGTTACATCCATTTGATATAAGTCAAATACAAGAAGACTATTCAGATCAAGTTGATACGAGGGTTTTAGGTATTCCAAGTAACTTTTCTGGCTGTATACTCGTATAAGGAAAGGACAAAATTAGAGAAAATGGAAGAGCTTGAGGCATAATATAATATTGACGATCAAACGAAATTAAGCAAAATTACATCCATATGGTATAAATGAAATACAAGAAACTATTTAGAACATGTTGATATTAGGGTTTTGGGTATTTCATAAGCTGTCTTGGTGCAAATCATTAAAGGAAGGACAAAATTAGAGAGAGGAAGTGCTTGAGGCATATTGACGATCGAATTGAAAGTCAAGCAGTATTCTATCTATATGCTTATGCAATAACTAAAATTGAAGAACACTATTTAGGGCATCTAGATGTAACCTTTCAGAATCCGGTGGAGGAAAGTGGCCATGAAGAGGCGAGAAGAGATCGAGGGCGCGCTTTAGGGATTTGAAGCTTAGCTTCTTCAGAGATTGCGGCTCCACCGGTAGTTCAGCCTCCATAGTTGCAACTGGCAACCTCTTCAGTGAGTGCAGATGTTTCTATATGGATTAATACAAGGGATGCAGCGGGGGGCCGAGGATGGGCGGTTCGGCCAGGAGGGGATGAATCACTTCCACAACAGGGGTTTTATGTGTCCCGTCTCGTCAATGTCGGATTTGTCAAAATCATTCTTAAATTTTAACACACATCCTTCCCAATTAATAATTTTATAAGTGAACCAATAAGTTTAACTACTTTTTTATATTTTAATAAATCACTCCTACTTTTAAAAAGTGAATACGAGGTTCACTGTTCATTTTTATCATATTGATTTTCACATTCATCTGGTTTGAAATCGGTTTGGTACTGTTGCATTTGCCGGCTTAATTTTATTATAAAATATATATATTTGCAAACCGACATTACTTTTTACAGTACATGCAAATGTATTAAAATGCAATTGCAATAACACAGTCATTCTATTATTATTATTTTGATTTCATTTTTATCAACTCACAAATCAAAGAGAAAAAGCTTGACGGAATTTGAGACTAAGAGAAATTTTTTATTCGCAAGTCAGTTAGAACAAATGTGAATTTGTGTTTTTTTTTTTTGAAATCTAATATATGTTTTTGGATTTGGTGTTTGATATTTTTGTTTAAGTAAGAAGCGTATTAACCATTCTCAAGGATAAAAAAAAAAAAGAAAGAAAAAAATTGCAGACATCTCAGTGTCTCTACAGAGACACGGATATGTGTCTCCACGGAGACACAGACAAGGCTCCGTGTCTCCACCGTGTGTGCACGGAGACACGGGAAGACAAGGTGTCTCCACACAGAGACAAGTCGATGTCTCCACAAGCTTATTTTGGGGAAAATCTCAATATAGAACCTCCTTATTCTAAATTTTCTGACATTCTTTTAACTTATAGGACAATAATATAAACAGAAGTCTACCGTGGAACAACTTGCAAAATTCATTTTCAATAAGTCTATCCCATAATGATTCAAAGATTCATCAAAAATTATTTATGTATGCGTTATATCTAATCTAAAGTTTCCAAATTTAGTTAAAAATCATATTTTTTTTAGTTTGATTACCAGCAAGCATAAGGATGGAAGTTTCAAATAACTTAAAGCGGTTGACCGCATGAATTTCATGCACTTAGCATCATTAATACAAGCATTGAGCTCATTCCTCGAGTTCTTGTACGAGATCACAATGATGACGGCCTTTTTACGACAATTATAATTGGTAGTCTTAANATTGAGCTCATTCCTCGAGTTCTTGTACGAGATCACAATGATGACGGCCTTTTTACGACAATTATAATTGGTAGTCTTAAAATGTCATATCTATCTTTATCTTCCTCCTTCAATATATAATTTATATGCTTCAAATACGCTGTGTTTTATGTTTCTCTAGATATTGCAAGTATGAGATGTCTTATAATTCATGGTGCAATATTATAAAAAAATAAAAAATAAATTCCCGGACACAGTGTGCACAGAGATGCTCCGTGCTCCTCCGTGTCGGCATTGAGGCATCTGTGATGCCTTCGTGCGCACACGGAAGCATTGAAATGCCTTATAATTCATGGTGCAGTGTTAGAAAAATAATAATAATAAAAAATTTCGGACACCGTGTGCATTGAGGCATCTCCATGCGCCTCTGTGTGAGCATAGAGACATAATTTTTGTTTTTATTTAACAATAAGAATAAAATTTCAACTAACATTTTAACATTTTGAAATATATATTATTTTCATCTCCGTGCGCACACGAATTTTTATTTATTTATTTATTTATATTATTATTTTGTTTCTCCTTTATTTAATAGAGAACTCCGTTTGCGTACACGGAATTTTTTTTTTTTAACAATAAGAATAACATTTTCAATAAAATTTCAACTGACATTTTAACATTTTGAGATATATATTCTTTTCATTTCCATGCGCACACGAATATTTATTTATTTATTTATTATTATTATTATTATTATTATTATTATTTTGTTTCTCCTTTCTTTAACAGAGAGCTCTGTGTGCACACATAATTTTTTTTTTAATAATAAGAATAACATTTTCAATAAAATTTCAACTAAATTTTTAACATTTTGAGATATATATTCTTTTCATTTTCGTGCGCACACGAATTTTTATTTATTTATTTATTTTTATTTTTATTATTTTGTTTTTCATTTCTTTAATAGTGACATTAATAATACGATGATTTTGTCGAATATAAGATAAGGATTATCTATGTAATAACATTAAAATATCCATATTGCTTGTTTAATGAATCTTTCTTGATTATCACGCATTTCGTTGCTTTGAAGAGTAATATGTATACAAGTGAGGAAGGAACATGGAAATGGCCGGAAGCCACGAGAGCACTTTCTTGGCAGTAAATTGCTCTTTGAGTACATGGTGCATATGCCAGGTTCTCGTAGTCAGAAAAACTTTCATGAAAGTACACACTACACACCAATGAGTTCACCCCGATAATAGAATATCATGAATCACTAAATTTACGGCTTATTTAGTAAGGTGAGCGGGATGTGACTTGACAATATTAGGAGCTAAGGAAACTAAATTTCTGTCTACTGTCTATTGTGGTCGATACTGCTAGCAATATGCAGTAAGTATCATCTTATATTTTGAACATTTGACATGCTAAAAAAAATCTAATTATAGTGACAATACAAATGTACCTTGCTTTCAGAAAAGCAACCTCTACTCACTAAAGTGCTGGGATGCTTTTGAATCCCATAAATTGAAGTGCTTTCATATCGAAGTTGTCAAAAAGTACCAATTGCACCTTTTTTTAATAGTAGAAAGCATATAAGAGTATTATCAGAAGCTTTTTCTTGAATCATTATTTTTTTTTTTACTTTCGTTCTTTTAGTACTAATTATTGATATTTGAGTGGGCGGGTGGTGAGAATAATTCACAAATTCCTTTCGTTATGTTGTGGAAATTATTGTAGGAAATTGATTGGAGCTAGGTACTTCAATAAAGGTTATGCTGCCTATGGAGGTGACGTTAATTGTACCAAGAAAACTGCACGTGACTACGATGGACATGGCACTCATACACTATCCACTGCTGCTGGAAACTTCGTCCGAGGAGCAAATATATTCGGTGTGGGAAATGGAACAGCAAAATGCGGTTCACCAAAAGCTTGAGCAGCTGCTTACAAAGTATACTGGACTCCAATCAATGGCTCAGAATGCTTTGATTCTGATATAATGAAAGGCTTTGATATGGCAATGCACGATGGGGTTAACGTGCTTTCAGTCTCACTTGATGGAGATGTTGTAGATTACTTCGAAGATGGCATAGCTATTGCGTCATTTCATGTTGTAAAGAAGGGAATAATAGTTGTAGCACCAGCTGGAAATTTCGGATCAACCCCTGCACCCGTGTCAAATATTGCACCATGGATTCTAATTGTTGGAACAAGCACCACCGATCGCGAGTTCCAAGCTAACATTAAGATGCATAATGGAATCATCCTAGAGGTTCAGTATTCTGTTTTATAGTCGTTTTGATTTACCGTGTATAAATTTTTTCATTGTTGGCCTGTTTTAATGCCTATATATCTAATCAGGGGACTACCGTTTCCAAATCATTGCTAGAAAATAATTATTATCCACTTATTAGTGCTGATAAAGCTAAAGCTGCAAATGCATCTGCAATCGACGCATAAGAACATTGTCCAGTTCCATCTTATCAAACACATGGTAAGCATAATTCTTTGAAGTACTTATAAATTGTTTCTCATTGGATGATTTTAAACAGGATACTCTGCCGGAAGGAACGTTAGACCCCAAGAAGGTGAAAGGTAAGATATTGGTACGTCTTCAGGGGGAAAATGCACGAGTTGACTAAGGCGAACAAGCTTTACTAGCTGGTGCTGTAGGGATGATTCTTTGTAACAACGAGGTAAGTGGTAATGAACTTATGGCTGATCCTCACATTCTTCCAGCTACACAAATCAATTATACAGATGGCGTCCCTGTCTTCGCCTACGTCAACTCGACCAAGTACCTCATCTTTCTATATCTATATCCATCTATATATGTTTCATTTAAACAAGTCTTTCTTAGGGTGTGTTTGACCACACTATTTTGGAAGAATGTATTCTGAAATAGTAGATTGATGGAAAATGTGTGGTTGAAAAAGAAGAAAAAGTTATTGATGTGATATAAAATATTATTTTATTGAAAAATGTGTGGTTGAAAATGAGTAGAAGAATGAGAATGAGATTTTTAATGTAGCTCAAACATGGGCTAAAAGTCGCTCCATTGAGTAAATGAGTA
>CAIGRP010026166.1:0-20653 GCA_903798385.1 Fraxinus cuspidata | reverse complement strand
TGGCTAGAGTCATGCTTCATGGTAAAGGACTAGCTATGCATTTCTGGGGTGAATCCATCAACACTGTGTGTCACATAGTAAACAAGGTTTATCTTAGATTTAAAACTGATATGACACCATATGATATCTGGAAAGGTAAATGACCTACTGTCAAGTACTTTCGTGTGTTTGGCAGCAAGTGTTATATTCTGAGAGATAGAGAAAATTTGGGCAAGCTTGATTTCAAAAGTGATGAGGGAATTTTCCTAGGATACACCAAAAATAGTTGAGCCGATCATGTATAAATTTTCGTACACGGGTTGTGATGGAGTCCATCAATATAGCTGTAGATGATGCCTATAGTGAGGGGGAGATTGAAGGAGATTGGGTAGAGTTGGAACACTTGAGTGTTGATCCCGTCATCATAGCTGAACCTAAAGAAACTTCAGTTCCAGATCCCTCACACATTTTTGATGGTTTAGATACACCTAATAAGGAGTCCTCACCCGATGATAAAACTAAACCCCCTAAGCAACCTTCGTCTAGAGTTAAGACTAATCACCCTTAACTGAATATTAAAGGGAATTTGGATGAAGGGATGAGACTTCGTAAGAGGGTTTTGAACAAACTGACATATGCTAGTTATGTGTATCAGATTGAGCCTAAGAAAGTAGAAGATGCCCTTAGGGATGAATGTTGGGTAAATGCGATGCATGATGAGCTAAATCAGTTTGTGAGAAGCAACATATTGGATTTAGTTCCTAGACCTGATGATTGTAATGTTATAGGTACCAAGTGGATATTTAAGAGTAAAACTGATGATCAAAGTACCATAATTAGAAATAAGGCTAGGTTAGTTGCACAAGGATATACTCAGGTTGAAGGATTTGACTTTAATGAAACATTTGCCCTGGTAGCTAGACTTGAATCCATTAGAATTCTTCTGGCTGTTGCCTGTACGTTGGGATTCAAATTATATCAAATGGATGTCAAGAGTGCTTTCTTGAATAGAATACTTCATGAAGAAGTCTATGTTGAACAACTTAAAGGATTTATTTATCCTAAGTTTCCACATTATGTCTATAAATTGAATAAAGCTTTTTATGGTCTTAAGCAAGCTCCTAGAGTTTGGTATGATAGACTTACTACATATCTCATAGAACATGATTTTTTAAGAGGAGGTACAAATAGAACCTTATTCATCAGAAATATTGAGAAAACTGTTACCATAGCTCAAATTTATGTTGATGACATTATTTTTGGATCTCCTATTGATTCTATTACTTATGATTTCACATAATGCATGAAGCAAGAATTTCAGATGAGTATGATTGGCGAATTAAATTACTTTTTGTGTCTCCAAGTTAAACAAACTGATGATGAACTGTTCATATCTAAATCGAAGTATGCCAAAAAATCTTGTCAAGCGCTTTGGATTAGACAGTAAGAAACACACTAGAACCCTCATGAGCATCAGTGCTAAGTTAGGTCATGATCCTAAAGGAAAAAGTGTTGATCAGACACTGTACAACAGTGTGATAGTTAGTTTATTTTATCTCACTGATAGTAGACCTGACATAGCCTTTAGTGTTGGGGATCCCAAGGAGTCCCACCTAAGAGCCGTACAACATATCATTCGATATGTCAATGGATTCATTGATTATGGGATCCTATACTCTTAGGACCCTAATCTTGATCTTGCTGGTTATTCCGATGCCGATTCGGCTAGAAATGCCGATGATAGAAAAAGTACTCATGGATGCTATTTTTATGCTGGCGCTAATCTTGTCGCTTGGATGAGTTAGGAACAAAATTATATCTCATTGTCCATGGCAGATGCCGAATATATAGCTGCAGAAAGTTGCTGCACTCAACTGCTTTGGATGAAAGAGATGTTGAATGACTATGGCATCGAACATGGTACTATGAATGTATTGTATGATAACACTAGTGCCATTAATATTTTCGAAAATCTCGTTTAACATTCTCGAACCAAAAACATTGATACTCAACTGCTTTGGATGAAGCAAATTTTGATTGATTATAGAATTGAACATGGTACTATGACTGTGTTTTGTGATAACACCAGTGCCATTAATATTTCCAAAAATCCTGTTCAACACTCTCAAACCAAACATATTGATATACGACATCACTTTATTCGAGAGCTTGCAGAGAACAGTGTTGTAACCCTTGAGCACATTTCTGTAGATAATCAGTTAGCTGACCTATTTACCAAACCATGTGATGGTATGAGATTTGAATCTCTTAGGATGGCTATTGATGTTTGTGTACCTCATTAATTAGGTATTTTTGATGCATCCTCATTCTTTACCATTGTGTGACATTGATTTAAGCATGCATCATATTTGTTTTTATTTTTACTTTTTTGTGTGTTTTTAACGTCTTTTGTGTGCGTACATTCTTGCTTTAAATTAGCAACAACAAAACCAAAAAAAAATTTGAAAATTGAAAAATAAAAATGTGGAAAATGCTTTTACAACTTAATATATAATATACTTGAATTTGTTTGTTGTGATCATGCACGTGGGTAATCGGTACGTTGTAACATAATTTTCATTGTTGGCTTATGTTATTCATAGAATACTTAGTATAGGTGTTTTCATGTACCATATTCATTGCACACACTATGATATTGTTAGTGGGACTCTAACACATGTGAGATTTGGGATGACAATCACATGTTAGTAAGGTGACCTTGAACATAAATTGATCGTAAGTATTAGACTTAAGCTCAAGTTTATCCCTAGTATTAAAAAAGGAAGGGCTCAATATCTTATATTTTTTTTGAAGCTTATTTGACTCGAACAATTAAGTCTGCGGGATTTCTCATAATCTGATGCCTATGGTCAACTAACTTGGGTTAATCGACCTAAAGCTCGCTACAAGGGTTATTTTAGTCACTTAATGAAAAGAAGCCCACACTTAATATGAGAAAAATCATAATGAGCTTCGAATATTGAATGTTGTGAACTAAAAATCTTGCTCTAATTCAGGAAGAGAAAAGATCTATTCTTACTAAATGAGCTTTTCTGTATAGGTTCTAATGTGCTTTACTTTCATAAGCAATGGAATAAACTTATTGGCAATGATGTTTAGCGTGTCCTTTCTCACAAGTTTAAGGTTTATGGTCTTACTTCCAAATGATTAGTCACACTTTACACATATGCATCACTTATATAATTTACTCCATGTTAACTTGCGTTATGTATGTGGGAAGGATTACTGTTCATTGCTTATACTTATGCATGCTAACAACTGCATTTTTGAGCTATTATATGTTCTTCTTAGTCCCTTGTCATTTTGTGGCAAAAATGGAGAGTAGTAATTTTTTATGATGGAGTAGTATTTTTGAGGATGTATATGATCTTAACTACTTGACGTTATGTATCTAAAACTTTTGATTCAATGATAATTTTAGTATTGCTAGATTAAGTTTTGATGTTTTGTAGTATCAATGTTTTGTTTTTGGTATGTTGGGTTGCATTGATATCACATCTTAATTTAGCTTATGGTATGAAACTGAAATGATGCGTTATGAGTTATAACTACTTAAACTGAAATGATGCATTATGAGTTATAATGGATGCTTGAATTGATTTTACACTTAGTACTATTTCACATACGTTTTACACTGGTATTTGAGTTGTCAATTTCAGGAAACAGGTTTTGATGAACGAAAAGCATAATTCAATCAAGACAGTTAATGTTGGTTGTGTCGTTATTGAGTCTGTAATTCATTTTCACTACTACCTTGATTATAGATTGTAGTTTTTCACAAAATGCTAATGGGGTAGCTTGATAGTTTTTGATGTAATTGATCTGTGAACAAAATGGACTAAGTTTAAATTGTTGTAAAAGTCAAGGAGTAGGTTGCAAATAGTAGAAATTGAATTATATTAGGTCTAGGGTTCAAGAATAGAAAAACGGCGCCGCAATTTCGCTAGACTGTCGCCAGCTCTTCACTCGAGTGACAAACTGTCGCTTGCCTATCGCCTAGCTTCACTCGAACGATAGGGTTATACGGAGAATTTTTAATTTGCTTTTTAAAGAATTTTTATCCGGCCCATTCGTTTCTTAACCTACATATAAATATCAAATGCCTCTGAACGTAATCTAAGGTTGAACATCAAGAAAACATATACTCTCCATATAATCTTCATCAAATTAGCTTTCAACCTTCATTTTGTCATTAGTTTTTTAGCGGTGAAAACATCAAATCCACAATCCAAATACCAAACTGCTACTTCCTACATATCTATCAGAGTTCTGAAGATCAAGGGAAGGTGACTGGAGTTCTAGTCATTGAAGAACGAGGAGTTATTTGTTGATCCACATGAGATAGACGAATTCACAAAGTCTGGAGTTGCTGCAGAGCCCACAATCCAGGAGGACTTTGAAAACTGCAGCTAATAGTTAGTGCAAGAGCACAAAATATATGAGAGCTGTGAGAATTGCAGTCAGAAGGTCAGAAAGTACTAGTGGTAGTCGAGTCTGGTGGACTGTAAGTTTTAATTAGTTTACGGTATATTGTTGACTGGCAAAGTGCTCAGAGTTTTTACCCAGTTGGGGTTTCACCATGATCATTTCTTTTGTTTGTTATTGTTTTCATATAACTGCGGTATTTCAACATATGAAATTGGATTGTTTGATTAACCATCTAGAGATAATTAATAGTGACTTGTTGCTAGTTAATTATTAAGTTTTCAATTCCGCATAATCACCTATTCACCCCCACCTAGGTAAAGTTTGGGTCAAATTTCATTATTTCAATGCGTTTATAAAATTAAAGAAGCTGATTCCAATATTAAAAATAGAAGATATAAGGTTAGATTAGTAGCTAAGATGTTTATACAAAAGTACGGGATAGACAATAATGAGATATTCTCATATGTTGCAAAATATACTTCTATCAAGATTTTACTTACCTTAACTGCTCGTATTGATTGGAAATTGGATCAATTTGTTGTTAAAACTACTTTCTTAAATGGTGATCTCTGCCTAAGGGAGATAAAATTAAATATGAAAAAATGTGTTTGTCAAAAAAATTACTATATGGTTTAAAACAAGCTCCTAGGCAAAGATAAAATGTTTAACTCACATATTCAACATTTAGGCTTTGTTAAAAGCAACTTGGAATCATGTTTCTTTTGTAAAGGTAAAGGTGGGTCTGAATCTGTTTATTTACTGCTTTATGTTGATGATATGTTGTTTCCCTGCTATGATAGAAAATAAATAGATTAAATTAAATCAAAGTTAAAATTTGAGTTTGAAATAAAGATCTAGGTCAAGCTAAGAGAATTCTGGGTATAAAAACTAAAAAATATAAGAAAAAATATACTCTTTATCTTAATCAATTTTCATGTGACCAAAGTGTTGGAAAGATTCTCTATTTTTTATTGAAAATGTGTTGCTCCGTCTCTAACAAGTCACTTTAGATTGTTAAGTACAATCACTTAAAACTAATGAAGAGTTTAAAAGAATGAATAAAATAACTTGTGAAAATATTGTTTCTCTATTATGTATTTGATAGTTTGAACCAGACCTAGTCTAGGCCATGACATAAGTATTTTAAGTAAATTTATGCCAAATCCAGGTGACTATAAAATGGATGTTGAGATGTCGAAAGGTTCACTTGAGTTAGGTTTGAAGTTTAAAAAAATGTGATGAACGTATAATTTTGAAAGGCTATACAGATTCTTAAATTGTTGGTGACTTAAATAAAAATATATCAACATCTTCTTATATATTTACTCTTTGCGATAGGTGCATTATTTGAAAATTCCAACTGCAAAAGTTTGTTCATTTATCTTCCACCGAGGCATAATATATTGCAGCTTGCGATGTTGTGAAAGGGGGATTGTGGTTAAGGGGTCTTTTGAAGGAAATTGATTTAATTGATGAACAACTAGACTATATACTAAAATCAAAGTGCAATTCTTCTAAGTAAGAATTCTGTGTATCATGATAGAACTAAGCATGCTAATATAAAATTTTATTGGGAAAATTGCAGCAGCGGTTCCTAATCTTTTTAATTTTTGCAGACTTTACTCCAGACTTCAATTTGTGTAAGCAAAAATCCCTAACCTTTCGGAAATATACAGCCGAGGTCCAATTGATGAAAATGATAGTTAGTTGACCAAAGAAGTTGAATTTGACCAAATTTAAAATGTGTAAAATGGTAAATTTGCTATTTACCACATTAAATAAACAAACAAAAAATCAAAAAATAAAATGAAAAAAATAAAATACCAATAAATAAATAAAATAAATAAAAAGTTATCTTCTTCCCCATCCCATACCCTCTCACAATCCCCCGTCCTTAAAAATCAATCGCCACCACCACCGGCCAACTTTTACACCACCACCAGCAAACAGAAATCAAGCAAAATGATTAACCTAGCAAAAAATGGTTAGCGAAATCTCCCAACACCGGCTCATCTTTCGACCACTGTAACCTAACAAAATTTGACTATAATAAAATCTGAGCATTGTAAAACCAAATGATGCAACGCCGACACCCTTCAATTTTGGTAATCCAACAGCCTTTTGGCCATAAATTTTGATAATCCACTAGTTGCAATGTCGAGAGAAAAAAAATGGTAATTCTTCCCATTCCATATTTTGCTTAGCAGATGACATCCATTCCTAATATAGATTGAGGTATGCACTCATGTTGAATTAATAAAAAAGTAATGAGATTTTATCCAAAGAAGCTTTAGTTTCATTTAAAAAAAAGAAACATTCAACTTCAGTTTTGTGGGTTTAAGAAGGGATAAATGGTTTAGGTTTGATTTTGTTTTGGGATGGAGGTAGGGATGTTAATTTGGCTCGTCGAGAAAAGCCCGAGCTGGCCTGGCCTGGCCTGGCCTGGCCCGAGGCTCGGTAGAACCGAGCCGAAACTCGGGCTGAGCCCCATTTTGGGAAATTGGGTCGAGTCGAGCATGCCCGTGTGACTCGTATAAAATTAAAAAAAATTGAAATAGAAAGGGGAATATGCAGCTGTATAATCGCATATTTAAAGGTAGTTGTGCTGCCTTTGTGTTGTATAAAAAAAAATTGGACTGGACCGAGCCAAAAGCTCGAACCGGCCTGTTGAGGCCCGAGCCTCAAAATTTTTTTCCAAGCCTTTGCTTTGCTCGGGCAAAAAAAAGCTCGAACCCATTTTGCTCGAGTTTCGAATTTCTGCTCATGGCTGGCTCGGTTCTGGTTGATTTGTTGCCACCTTTAGATAGAGGTGTGGATAAAATTGGAAAAGAAGATTAAATGAGTGGGAAATGTCATTAGAAGGGGCGATGGTGACGAGTTGTGGTGGCCAGAGGGTTTATTTGGTTTGGTATAGGTGGTGGGGTGGAGTGGGGTGGGGAATGATTAAAGGTTTTTCTTTTTCTTTTATTTTGTTTTAATTATTTTTAGGGATAAATAGGGAGAAATAGCAAAATTACAATTTTACCTATTGTAAATTTGGTCAAAATCAACTTCTTTAGGCAACTAACGGTCAAATGGATATTTCCATCCATTTGGACCTCTAATGCATATTTTCGAAAGATTAGAAACTTTCGGTGGCACAAATTAAAGGTTAGAGTAAAATCTGCAAAAATTAAAAAGTTTAAGGACCGCTCCTGCAATTTTTCCAATTTTATTTTATTAGAGAGATGGTGAAGAAAGTTATGATTACACTCGGTAAGGTTTCTATTGAATATAATCCTTTTGATCTTAGTATCAAAGTTCTATCTTTAAATATATTTAGAAATTGCTTAACAATTCTAGATATTACCTGAAGGCGTAATGTTTAGAATAGTGTAAGCATGATAGTTTGTGTTTTGGTTATTTTTAAATTGATTCTAAATTTTTTGTTTTCACAAGTTAATCGGAGAAAACGACACATTTTTTGTGAAAGTTCTAGATGCTAGTCTATTGAGTCAAATTAGTTTCGAATAATTCAGCTCAAACAGGGAATATAAACAGGGTGTCAGAGCCCCCAAGGCAAATCTCCCAGTGGNTAGGGTTAATAGCCCAGGCCTATCCATAAGCTCTCCACCCTGACTCCTGGGAGGCACATCCTGCGATTTACCTCCTCCACGATGGCCCAGGGCAGGGTCGGTGGGGGGCCCTCAAGGTTGGGGTTCAACCTTTTTTATAAACAGGGTGTCAGTGACACACTGAGTTGGCAGAAATAGATTGCGTGTTTTTTCTTTTTCTTTTTAAATTATCCAACCAGTGTTAGACACGTGTATCTATTTTTTTAAATTCTGTCAACTCTCTCTGTTTGTGTAGCAAAGTTCATTGGTTCAGCAAGGCAAAGATTATTGACTAGAAAACTGTTATGCCTCACTAATGTTGACTTGTTGACCAATTTTGTTGAAAGCGTGTTTTGAGGACACGATTTTGGTTTGTTTAAATTGGCAATCTTGGCCTTACGTGTGGTCGATTTGCGAGCGTTGGATGGAGGGTTTGTTTAACCCATATAAATAAGGCATAACCCTAATTTTCCACATTGATAAGCGTGTGTGCGAATAGCTTTTTTTTTTTTTGTTCTTCATCTGAGTTCTCTAGAGTCAATCTCTGATTTCTAGCTTATATTTCGTAAATCTTGAATGGATTTGTGTTTTTTACTTGGTATAGATGATTGATGAAAGTGTTGTGTTTACTATGGTAAACTTGTTACTCTAAAAAGAGAGAGAAACATGAAGAAATTTGTAGATTTATTCGCACGTTCGTATTGAACAACTTTGACTTGGAATTTAGTACATGGAGCATAATTTACTTTATAGATGCTCAACGAATGAATAGTATTTCTAAGAACGTGAACATTAGACCCGTTAGTAGGTGAAAAATTCTTTGTGTTGAATTCTTTTACTTTTCTGCAAATAAATTTGGGTAAAACGATTGATTTGGGACCAACAACTCCACTCACATTGCTCTATGTAGGTTCAAGACAATGAGTAGGCGTAGCTTTTGTTAGTGCATGTAGTGGTAAAAGCCATGAGTTAGGGATGAACGCGATTCGTTTTGGGCGGTTTGTACCATATTTTGAAAAGCAAACCTAAACATAATCATTTTGAAAAAGCTTGGTTCGATTAAAGGGGAAAAAATCACGATTCCACGTGGATCCGAAACAACGATTTCGGTTATGTTTGGTTTGGTTTGCGGTTTCGTGATTTTTTTGTGCGCTCCTACCATGAGCAAAGCAGGCTGGAAAGTTGTGACTCTTGGAGAAGGGAGAAATTCTGTGAATAGTGTAAAAATGTGCATTGTTGATAGACGCAAAGAGAATTAGTTTAAAGTCTATTTGGTATGACTTTTATTTTTGTTTTTGTTTTTGTTTTTTGTAGAAGAGATTTTGGAGGAAGATATCTTTATTTTTGTTTGAAAACTAATTTTTAAAAGAGCTTCTATTCCGAAAATGCTTTTAAAAGAAGACACGTTAGATCAACTTCATCTGAAAGATATTCAAATTAGAAGAAGCACTTTCATAAAATTAGTCAAACGGATCCAAAAGCATTTTTTGAGTGTCAAAAGTTCATTTTGACTTTTCAAAAATCATATTAAACGGACCCTTAATTTTACTCGTCACGCATATCACTCCTTTGTCGATCTTTCAATTGCAATTGGAAACCCGATGGATCATTCAGTTACTTCTCGTTGCCTTTTTGCAAAACTTGTCTTCTAAGGCGAAATAATAACATTTACAATTTTACGCGTCTAATTGGTTTCATTGTTGCGTTGGAAAATTTACTATTTTAGCGGAGTTATTAATTTATCAAGATTTAACTCTAAATTTTTTGGCAAACTAAGCCCCTGTTTGATACACATTAAAATTCTCATTCTCATTCTTCTATTTATTTTCAACCACATAATCTTCAATAAAATAATATTTTACATCACATCAATAACTTTTTCTTCTTTTTCAACCACAAATTATCAATCAATCTACTATTTCATAATACATTCTTTCAAAATAATGTGCCTCAAACACATCCTAAATAAATTGATCCCGAGCAAAATTAGCTTGGTATTGTCTCAATCATGTGCACAAACTCCAACTCAATTATCGTGGTTTTCTTTTAGCCGTACAATTATTCCTCTTCTTAACATGAATAATGTTGGCTTTATGTTATGTCATTCTGTTAATCACATAATAAAACCAAAGGGAAGTTTGAAATTAGTCCACGTGCCATGTCCTTTTCTTTTTGTCTCCCATATTTTAAATCTTATGTCTCGAATGATTAGCCTCGTTGAGGGATCCATGTAATAATAAGAATATTTTCAAAAAATTCTCTAAACATAATATACTATATGTTTTTAAAAGGTAATTATATATATATTTTAAAAATAATTAACACATAACGTCCTCGTCTTTCACTATTATTGTGAAAAACGTAAGACTTTTCATTTTTTTTGCGTTTTCACCCATATTCTCATTTTTTGTTGTGCAAAAGGTTATTTTCATCTATTTTCTCAATAAAAAGTTGTGAAATGACGAACATATTCTCCTGTTTAAATAAAACAAAAAGAAAAAGAAAGAACTAATTGCAATTATAGTCCCAATTTTTTAAAAAAAGTGCGAACGAATCCCAAATAAATTATTAAAAGAGTAATTAGCACATAATGTTTATACATTTCACTATTATTATGAAAAAAATCCATACCTTACATTTTTTTGTTTTTGGTATTTTCATCCATAATTACACATTTAATTGCGCAAATAATCAGTTCTATTCATTTTCATCCAATTTTTCAATAAAAGTTGTGAAATGACGAATATACTATTATATTTAAATAAAAAAAGATAAAAAACTAATTGCAGGCAATTTAGAAAATACTCATATCTTGAAGTCCTTAACTATTTTCATTAGATTTTATGGAATATGTTGAGAATCAATTTAGTATCATCTACTACTTCTACTACACGTTTTGATATGATTTATGGTTTCAATCTGTTAACTTTGTTTGGTTTAATTCTTTTAACTATTATTGTAAGTAGTAGTTTAGATAGGAAGCATGAGATTGAATATGCATCTCAAGGCAGTAAAAGGAAGATGAGTAAAGTATTCGAATCAGGTGATGGAGTCTTGGTGCTTAGGTAAAAAAGGTTTGTTTGACTGCAAATAAAGTCAAGGTTTAATCTTAAAGGGCATGGATCATTCTACGCCATTGCAATGATTGAAAACAATGGCTATAATTTGGATCTTTAAGGTAACTTTGTGATAATTTGTATTTTTGTTATTTCTTATTTTGTTCTGTTTGATGCAGGTACAAGTTTGAGATCGAATCATTTCGATGAGGGAGAGAATGATAGGATTCAAAGAAGACAACAAGCTATCAAGGATTTGATGTATGTTGAGGAGAGGTTAAGGGCAAGTTCAAGATCAAATAAAGTTAATGAAGCTATGCAATCACTTGTTCAAACTACGAAATCCAAGAAGGTGAAATTAATTAGCCAAACCAAGTTCCATGTTAGGAATGGAAGCGAAAACAAGTTGGAATGCATTGGAATAAAAAAAAAAAACTTGGAAGCAACATGGACTGTTATGCGACCGCAAAGCACAAACCTAGGAGCAACCGCATATACCTATACCGAGACCATGATGAGGAATGTGAATGGTCTATGTGACCGCAAGCCGTAAGCCTATGCGGCTGTATAGTGAAAAAAATCTAGACGTATTTTTTTCTTCCAAATTTTGCATAGACTTCTATTTTAGTTAAAAATCTTTTTATAGCATTTTTTTAATATCTTTTAGGCATAATTCCGTTTTTAACTTGGTTTAATTGATTCCATATAAATATGATTATTCTTTTCATTGTAAAAATACACAATTTGATAGATATTTTTGGGAGACATAGTGCTTTCAACTCATTCTTCATTGAATTGATTCCGAACTTATCAAGAATTAAATTCTTATGACATTCAATAATTTAAGTAAGTTTCATAAGTTTTGTGATTAAGGGGTTAAGATATTTTTTGCGATTGTCTTGGTTCTTTGATTCAATAGTTTATTGGGTTGAGCTTTCAAACGTTAATTCTTGACTTTTTTTGGGTTTGATCTAATCTGTCGTGGTTTTCAATTGCTACGTGGGTTCGCATGATAAAGGTAAGGACGTTATGTGCCAACAACTTACTTTTTAAGTTCTAAAAAGATTCTCTATTTCAAATTTTTTGAAGCTGAAAGTAGGTTCGTTTCTCTTAGCTCTCTGTTCTTATTTTATTGCATTTGTTATGTCACATATTTCAATACTTATTCAAATCATATTTACATTAATAGTCATTATTAAAAAAAAAAGTAAAATGATGAGTTAAAATACAGAGTGTTGTTAGAGCATATAAAAATTTTACTTCTAAATTGAAGATGATTTCTATTGGTCAAAATATATTCTATATAAATAGAAAATCTTTTGGGAATGTTCTAACATGAGTGTAGTCATGTATTGTTTCTATATGTCATCAAATTAATATAGTATAATATAGCCCATGTTTTATTTTTGAGAAAATGAAATTTTGAATAGTTATTTTGAAAAATGCGTGATTTAAAAGTAGGCAAAATTTTGAATTTACGTGCAAAATATTTTATCGTATAAATTTATGTTTGAAAATAAGTATGAGAATTAAAAAATTTTGAAATAATGATTGTCGAACAAGGGCATAATAACCTCAACTTTTAAAATTTATAGTATTTTTCTAGATCAAATTAATACATTATTCATTTAGCATTTGATATTTAGAACCAATGGTAATTAGTACATAACGTTCTTAACTTTCACTATTACAGTTGAAAAGTCCTTACATTTTATTTTTTGGCATTTTCATCCTTATTTTAATATTTTATTGTACAAAAGATCATTTTTCATCCATTTTTATAATTAAAAACTGTGAAATAATGAATTTATTCTTCCATTTAAATAAAACAAAAAGAAAAAGAAAGAATTAATTGTAATTATAGTTTCAATTTTTTCAAAAAAGTGCAAACGAGTCCCAAATGAATTATTAAAAGGGTAATTAGCATATTATATTCCTACATTTCACTATTATTATGAAAAGTATCATTATCTTACACTTTTTATTTTTATTTTTTTTATTTTTTTGCATTTTCACCCTTAATTATACATTAGGTTACGCAAATCATCATTTTTATTCATTTTCATTTAATTTCTCAATGAAAGCTGCGAAATAACAAATATACCCTGATATTTAGATAAGAAAAAATATAAAGAATTAATTGCAATCATAGTCTCATTTTTTAATAGACTACAAACGTGTCCCAAATAAATTATTAAAAAATTAAAAATTAATTTTTTAAAAAAAATGCAAACTAGTCCTAAATAAATTGTGACAAAATTAGGAAAAAAATTAAAAATTACAAAATAGCCCTAAATAAATTATTTAAAAAATTAGAAATAAAAATTAAATAGTGCAAGCGAGTTCCAATTAAATTATTAAAAAAATAGAAATTTAAAAAAAAAACTTTATTTTTCTCTATATTTTTTAAATAGGAAGGCATATTCATCATTTCATAGTTTCTTTTATTGAGAAATTGGATACAAATATATAGAAATGATGGTTTGCAAAATCAAATGTGTAATTAAGGGTGAAAATGTCAAAAAATATAAAGTATGGACGTTTTCCACAATAATAATGAAGGTATGGACATTATATGATGATTACCCTTTTAATATTTATTTGAGACTCATTTGCACTTTTTAAAAAAAATTGGAACTATAGTTGCAATTGGCTCTTTCTTTTTCTTTTTATTTTATTAAACAGAAGGGTATATTCGTCATTTCACAGCTTTTAATTGAGATAATTGATAAAAATGACATTTTGCTTAATGAAATGTGAAAATGTCAAAAATAAAAGGTACGGACGTTTTTCACAATAATAGTGAAGGTAAGAACGTTATGTGCCAATTACCCTTAGAACGAAATGTAAGACATGACAACTAGATGAGTATTAAATCAACAACATGTTACTCCTTGGGCAATGAGTGTTTTGCCACTTGATGAAGTATGTAAGATGATCGATATTAAATAGGCATGTGACTCTTACAAGTACGGCGTAATTCCTCGTCATTATCCAACCTGGTCATGCCCTACCCTACCTCGAGGGTTGACACATTTTGAAATTTGCAGTACCTCCGTTCCTAAATGGACAATTTTTTGTCCGCTCAAGGCACATGACTTGCAAATTGGGATGACAATTGTTATGTATGCGTCGTTGTAAGAGGAAAAATGATATATTTAAATCCCCACTCCACCTTTCAAAAATCCTTGATGGGACGAGAATGGTTAGGACTATTCAGCCTCACCTTGTCCTCTTGCATTCTTGCTTACTCAACATTTCTTTGAGTAAAATGTGGAAAACGCTCAATCTAAATGAAATAATAACTATAAAATTGAGTTACCATTCACTAAGGACAAACTTGAGATTCTAAATGTCAATAAATAAAGATTGAGGGCCTATTGGCACAACTTCAATAGATTAGTATCTTGTACCACAATTTTCTCATAATTAAATCAGACTTGACGGGCAGAATTGATAACCTTAAATACTTAAGGAATGGTTAGCAATATCCTAGACTCCTAGCAATTGTTTAAAACTGTTTTGAGTTCCTCCAAATCAAATATTACCTTCGTCCTATAAAGATATGTTTTGTTTCCTTTTTTATCTTCTCAAATTATATGTCACTTTTCTTATTAAAAGTATAGATATTTTTCAGTTATCTAATAAGTATTTACAAATATAAACTAATCATATTTAAATCATTATATAATGTTGGGGTATATTAGGAAAAATATAAGCAAAAATTATATTTTCAACTATATTAATTATATTTTCTTAATCTATGTGAAAATGGAAACACGCATTTTTTTTATGGGAAGGTGGAAATTTTGAGTATCTCCAAGAGACTCTCTATTTTTAAAGAGTATATTCTATCATTTTGAGAGCATCTATAAATTTAGAGAGTTAAAATTTTAAAGTACTTCAACAAGCTCTTTAAGTGACTCCCAAAAAATATTTATTATTTTTCCTTATCTTTTATTTTAACTAATTTTCTTTAGATTATTTTATTATTTTTTACATTGAAAATTGAAATATTTTGAATGCATTTAATTATAAAGAGTGAGTTCTCTAAATTAAAATGTTAATTTAAATAGTCTCTTAAAGTATGATTTTAACTGTTGACTCTTCAAAATATAGAGAATCTCATGATTAAAGAGTCTCTTGAGAATGCTATAAAAAGAGCAAATTCAATAAATTAATCACGTGAATTTGAATGAACACTACTAAACAATAATTGAGAACCAGTAATCTATCAGTATAACTTTAATATAATTAATTGTATCTATATGAAATTACATTTAATACTTAATAGTCACCTATACAGTTGACAAGAAAATCCACCAATAGTCCCTCAAGAAAACCACATTTGTTGTGATGTTTAAGCCGCATGAACCTTATCTTTAGTCATTCAAATTTAAAAACGAGTATTGTCGAGTGTTATCCTGTACTACATACGTACGAAATACGCTGTGAGTGCAACTCCCTTTCTGATTGGTCCCTTTGATCATTACATCTCACCAAATTCTTTGTAATGCTTGCCAGCAATTTGTATGCATGAAAAGAATATTTTGTGTGAACTATATTCTGCATCAGGCAGGCCTGTCGATTTCAAGGAGAATATCTCAACAAGCATTGGTTGGCCCTATTCTAAAGACTACCACATTTGGTTAAAGTATGTTCTCTTTATAAGATCATCTGATTTTAAAAGAAATCGAAGAATCCAATTGAATTTGTATAAGAAAATAGTGACGAATTTACCCCCAAGTTTTAATTCTTCTTTGAGATTCAACAAGTCACAAGTACGACGTAAAATATCCTTGTAACTTCAACAACTGTCTCATTAGAGGGTATTTGTAATAGAAAAAATAGGTCTACTTAGACTCAAGGTTATGAATTCATTCAAGAACATAATAATTTGAATTGATTTGTTACTCGAAAACCTATTATTTTTCAAAGTATGCTTTCATATTCGATATTATGTGACGAATAATTAAATTTCACTTCTTTTAATTGTTTTGTTTCAATACATTAAGAAATAAAAAAGACAACATGTATGGAGTTGGGACAAGAGCAAGCTGGCTTATGCTAACTTTTTTCATATTTTGGAAAATCAACTAAAACAATTACAAAAATTGTTTAAGTCCATGCGAGTTTCACATGTTATTCAGGTCGAGTTGATAGAGAATATACAAATCAAGACAGTTCATATGTAGATGTTTCAAATCGTACCATCCTAAAATCAAATCTACCACTTGCTTTATACTTCTAAATAAACACACGATGAATTTTTGTACTCGACTTGATTGAATTATTAGATTAGTTTAACAACCAAATCAAAGTGGAACTTTTTTGTGATTCGATTGGGTACTTAATAAATTAAAATTTTCAAGTCGAATTGAATTTCACGTTTAAGGTTAAAAATCAATTATAGTTAAATCTCTATAAAATAATAATGCTAGAATTGAAAAAAAAAATATTATTATAGAGATTCTTAATTTGTCTATAAAATGAATATTTATTAATTTATTCATAGATCACATGAAGTCATTTCTAGTCAAAATTACAAGAATTTGATGAATATCAAGCACCTCTTAAACTATTGTCGTGAAAATAATATTATGATTGAATAGCCTACTGGAACAAAGATGAAAACCAAGGTGATTTGGGAATCTCGTGTGAAGGAGGCTCTTGCTCAATATTTCAAAGATCGTACCAAATTTGTCTACCAAGAATGATAGTGATTTAGATAATAATCGTGTTTTCCGTGTTTCTTCAAAGAAAGCATGGTAACCTTAAATAATTATTTCCTACCAAATGAAAAGGAATCACTAAGGGTCCATTTGATTGTAAGGGTGAAAAATGGGTGGAAGAAAATGAATTTCAAAGAAAGAAATTGCCTAGAACTTGTTTTTCAGGGAATTGTTAATTAAGTGTGTTTGATTTGGTATAATTTTTTACCCAGAAAATTTTAAAATTTTGAATCTTTTTGTATTCGTTTGGTTTTGTTTTACATGAAAATTGTCCATTAAAGTGAAAAAAAATTTTGCAATTGGTTATAAAATTTGTTTCCATTGCCAAAAAGTTTTAAAAAAAATTCCTAGAAAATCATTTTTCATCAAAGTTTAGTGTTCGTTTGGTTTTGTTTTACATGAAAATTGTTCATTAAAGTGAAATTTTTTTTTTACAATTGGTTATGAAATTTGTTTCCATTGCCAAAAAAAAAAGTAACTTGGAAAAGCGTGGAAATTGGTTTTCCACAAAACCAAGGAAAATGTGATCGTGTGAGCCAAACCAAGAAAATGAATTCCACGGAAAAAGTATATCAAACAAGGCAAAAGTGGAAGTAGGAATTTGTTTTCCATTTTTCATGGAAAATTTGGGTGAATCGAACATGCCCTAAATGTTGTATATGCATTGTATATAGAGATGATGTTGAATTCGGTTTGAGTATTAAAAAAAAAAAAAGAAAAAAAAAGTAACATTAGAAGCATATTTTCATATAAAATGAATCGAGAAAATGGAAGTTGTCGAATAAAAAGTTTGTTAATATCTTATTAAATTTTACGTAGTTCACTAATTAATATTTTAAGTTTTCGTTGGATGATGACAGATTTTAGATAAAATTATTATCTTATACATTTAGCGAGATTATTATTTTAGTACACTCATGTGATTCGAGATCAAAAAATTTAAATGTATTATTAGTTTATTCAACATTTAAGGGTTGTTCTCTTTGTATTTCAATTTTGAGTTTTGAATTCATTTTGTGTTTTGTGTTTTAAATGTCTGTTTTGAAATTGATGAAAATGCGTTCTTTTTGTCATTTCGAAAAACTGTTTCTCAAAACATAAAAATGGAAATTTTTATTTGTGTTTCAGTTTTGTGTTTTGAGTTTTGAATTCATTTTTTGGGTTTTGTGTTTTGAGTGTCCATTTTGAGATTATTGAAAATGTGTTCTTTTTGACATTTTGAAAAATTATTTTGAAAACACTCAAAACGCGTTTTAAAAATTTTGACTTGAATATAACTGAAAACACCCAAAACGTGTCGTTTTGTGTTTTCTTTGTAAAATTTTAACTTGTTTTCAAAAACGCGTTTTCGAAAATGAGAAAGAGAACGCGTTTTCACTGTTTTGAAAAATAAAAAACAGATAACGACTTGAAATTGCTAAAGAGAACAGAGTCTTAGTTTTCGAAGTTTTATTATACTTTATATTAATATAAAATACCACTACAACAAAAACAACATTTTGCAACGTTCGAAAAACATCGTCGAAAATATTTTGCAACGTTTTTTAGTATGTTGCAAACTACGGTGTTGTCGTAGAGTAGATAGATACTGTAACGTTGTTTGAGTGTTGCCATAATCTTTTTGCAACGTTTTTTGAACGTTGCAGATAACCTTTTGCAACGTTTTTTAAGTGTTGCCATAACTTTTTTGCAACTTTTTTTAATGTTGCGAATAACCTTTTTACAACGTTTTTTGAATGTTGCTAATAACATTTTGTAACGTTTTTCAAATATTACTAATAACATTTTTGCAATATTTTTCGAGTGTTGCTAATAACTCTTTTGCAACGTTTGTTGACCGTTGACGTAGTTTTTTTTTTGTAGCAATTTACGTAAATTAACTGACAAAATAGAAAATACTCATTGTGAACAAATTTTGAAATTGCATAAAAATTGATAATTTCATTACAAATTTTTGAATCCATACACTTGTATATTAAAATGAGATACAACTCCATCTAAATAAGGAGTTTCAAAATGAAATAAAATTTTGACTTAGGCATGAAGAACTTATTGCCACACTTGCAACACCAAGGTTCTAGATAGTACTCTAATGGCTTACTCAATCATGAACAAGTCTTTCACTCATCTGCCAAGCAAATAAAATTGAAAGACCAAAATAGAACTAATATGATAAACAACTATAGCACACTTACCAATACTCCAGCACTTGCACCTATAACAAAACCATCTCGATCTTTATCCCAAGGCCTAGAAGCAGTTTGTGGATCATCATTTCTTCGAGACAAAGCTCTGCACGCAATAGAACCTCCCAATCCAATAGGAATAATGGCAACTTCAATTCCACCAGAGATCATCAAATCAGTCTTGCCTCGACGAATGTGACTTGCAGCCGCATAGAAGCAATAATTTGAGGTAGCATATGCAATTGAAATTGAGTAGTTTGGTCTCATCAAACCAAGATCAATTGCAAGCAAAGCAGTCCCCATGTTTGTTATAACACAAGGTATGAAAAATGGTGTTATTTTCCTGTGACTTTTCTCTATTAGAGCATGAACACAGTCAGAAAACAACTATAAGACTACCTATTCCTGTTTCAACAAGAACACCGGCTCAAACCTTGTTAATTTGAAATAATATTGAGTGTATACTTCAATGAGGCATGTCTTCTAAAGAATTGAAAAGCTGATAGAAGCAATAACTTCTTTCCATACAAAGTACATCTTTCAAATTAGTACTTAAAAGATATTAGAAAATGACGATCAAATAACAATGCCTTTAATTCCATAAAACATGTGACCTGGTTTCCATAACTTTGCTAGAATGAGTACCTCTTCAACCAACAACAAATATACCTTTTAATGAATCTAAAGTTGTGAACTAAGAGAGTCAATCCGCAATACTTTGAAAACTAAAATAATCACACGAGTTATCAATGAACCCAGTTTAACTAAAACCTAATAATAAAATATCTAAAAAAGACACAATTAACATGAAAACCACAAATAAAATGGAAGGAAATTAAAAAAAAAAATTTAGATGTAGTTTGAGTCCCATTTAGTAACTAACAAAAGGAATGAGAACAGAAATATAAGAAGCAGTTTCCGAAGGATAAAATTTCAACAATCAAATTTTGAAGTTTGGATTTAGCATTTTAAACCATTCAATAAGACCACCTAACATTCAATATATTGATTTCGGATACTCAATTCTGGCAACGAATGAAATAAATGTAAAATTTCCAAAATCTTAATCTTAGCAGAGAATGAGATTGTCAATAATTATTTCAAAAATAAAATTTACAACAAATACCTAAATAAATAAAACTCTAGAAAACTCAATAACATCCTCTCTAATTTATTAAAAATTAAATAAACAAAGTAAAATTACACATAAATCCAACAAAACCATAATTTTAATGACCCCATACTCAGAATTTCACATCAAGTTGATTAAATATAGTTTATTAAATCCCTACTAAAGCATAAAATCAAATAATAATAAGAACACACATGCAACAAATCAATTAGACCCCAACTCTAAAATTCAAATAGAATCCCAAATTGAAAAGCATTAGAGTGCATACTCGGAACTGGAAAACTCGAAAAGCTTTTCCGTATTGGGAAAAATTATAACTGCAACCTCCGTCTAGCATAGAAGAGCCAGTTCATGTGCCTTTTTCAACAGGGTTGTGCATTTCTTTGAGAAAGTGATTTGCCTACTATTTACATTCTCGATCTTCTTGATATCAATCTTGCGTCGACCCATTTTTTCTAGGGACTCTTTGTTAAAAGTCAAGCCATGTTTTTGGAAGAAAAAGCCTTTCTCAATGTTTATTGGTGAA
>CAIGRP010026159.1:10440-33596 GCA_903798385.1 Fraxinus cuspidata | reverse complement strand
CGAGAGTAGTCGGAAGGTAGTCTAGCGGAACAGACTACTGCCGCACGGTGTCCCTTTCGCTGTCAAGAAGAAAGGCACCCCGTGAAACCATGGGTGGGTGGGGTGCGAGTTTCGAGAGAGAATACGATATAAAAAAATTTGGGGCGCCAACCCGATCGACAGGGAGAGCAATGGGTTTACTCTATGGGCTTATTATTGGGCTTGAATCCTCATATCATTTGGGCCATTAATAGAAAGAGGGAAAATTAGGCCTATTTAATAATCATAGCTAAAATTAAAATATCTCGTCATAATTAGCAAATAAAAAAAGTAAATGTAATATGATTATTAAAATTTTTTTTAATATGGATTATATATATGAACAACACGAGATGTAATATGATTATTACTCAGTTTATAAGTTACAATAAAAAATAATAATAAAACCAGGTGTATTTGATTTGAAATTTCTAATAAGGAAATATATTCGTAAAGTTGAAACTATATTAATTTCAATACATGAATTAACAAATTAATTGGAAAGATCTTTATCATTTCAACATTTTATAATGAAAGACTAAGATTATAAAATTTAGTTCAAGCATAGACTCCCAAAAAAAAAAAAAAGATAAAGTTTAAGAATTGAATTGAATTGAATTGAAAATAGACCCCGAGATTAACTGGTACAAAAGTTGTACACGATCGACACTCCTGATCAAAAGTCGTATATGACTACATCCACTGGTCCCATGAACAGTGATCTTACGACAAGATTAGCAGAATATCTACTTTTTCTGAATAATTAAGGTTACTATGTAATTACTAACTAGGACCACAGACGCTAGGTTTGGTCCACCTGCCTTATTCAAGGAAACATTGACTTGATGATGGTAACTTCACCTTGCCTTTCAAAATCATGTAAATACATTTAGGGTTTTATTGGGTTACTATCAACTTTTAAATTATTTGCTACCAAATTTCAGTTAGCTTTATTTCTTACCTTTTTCAAACCACCTAGGGAAAAATGTACATATTTTTTTATTAATTTTTCATCGATCACACTATTATTGGAGATATTTCAAACAGTTCTAGAACTATTTCTTTTTGTTTTTTTGCCTTTCGGATTATATATTCTACGTGTAAAGAAAAAAAAATATTAAAATTATTTATATTGCGTACGCATGGAAAACATATATAGTCTATGTTCTTATTTCTTAAAAAGTTTCTTATAAATTCATTTTTGTATCGAGTCAAAGTTAAACATTATTTCAACGATATGTTCATAATTACTTTTCATTTATTATCCATATATTTCGTACGATCCCCTAATATTACTCATGAAAAATTACTAAATTGAAACAAGCATGCATGCCTTTGTATCTTGTATTGCATCAAATACCAAAGCCATAAATTAGCTTCATCTTTTTAAACCAACAACAGCTTATAATAATTGTTTTCATGCCTTCAAATCTTCGATATCAAATAAAAACACCAGGAGAAATGAGTATAATTTTATTTCATAAGTTATATTTATTAATATTCGGATTTCACATATTCGATAAATTCCTCGTAATATTCTATAAATTTAAGAAGAAAATTGTGAATTTGTAACATGGGCTTCCTTGGACTCATTTTCAGAACTTTATTTTCACTTGCCGGTATTTTTTTATGTAACTGATGCCTCAAGAATTTGGTCCTCATTTCATGATATGATCTTGGAGAAAAAGCAAATATTTTAATCTTTTTCAAGTTTTTGATGCTATTATGTTTTCATACTTTGTTTTTCCATCTTTTTCTTTGAAAAAGTTAAGCGTTATTCCAATAATTTTCTTCGAAAAATTTCGACTGGAATTTTTTTCTTTTCAGCTGGATGTGAGATACCATTACATCGTTACACATTACTAAAGTTTTCTTAATATGTATATATCACTTACTTCAGATTTTATACAAGCATTATTTTTTATTTTCGACACGGTTTTAACATAAAAATATGTATCAGAAATTGCAATTCTTAGATGCACAGAATATTAAAATTCATTTAAACAAGTTACTTTTCAAAAAAGAGGCAGATAATCTCTTTTTTATTTTTAAACAGGCCAACAGCAATCCTTCTATACCCTCTGTAAGTTCAATATTCATGCTTCCTTTTGTTTTTTTGCATAAAAAAATCATCAAATTGATACAGAATTTCACTGTAAACATTTTGTTTTCTGAATGAATGAACAGATATGCAACCCTGCAAGCAATCGACACACTAGATGAACAACAATGGTTAACATATTGGATTCTACACTCGTTGATAGCGCTATCCGAGCACATTCTTGAATGGTAATTCGTATACTGTACGTACTTTTTTACTTTCTAAATCCGAAAAGAAAGATTGATTTCGACTTTCTTTTCTTTATCCACTAACGCAGTTATATATAGGTTCCCTTGGTGGCCATACATCAAGATACTAATCTGTCTGTAGCTGAACCTGCCAACGTTCAATGGTGCAAATTTATATACCAGAAGCTTGTGAAGAAATATTTGAATGTTGGGACACGGGCGAGGACAAATAGGGCAGGTGGCCAGCCGAAGATTGTTCAGATGATGAAGCCTGAGATGGGTGGAGAAATTTATAGAAAAATACAGTCCAGAAGCATTTGATAAATTGATCGAAGGGGTAAAAAGCTAGTCAAGAAACCCGACCCCCCCACCCCGCTACAGCACCATAACGTATACTGATTACAAGAATTATGTTTTGCAGGCTGGGACATAGGAAGAGGAAGAATGGAGGAGATAACTAGGAAGTTCGACATCTTCAAAGGTTTCGCAGTAGCTTTGCGTGTCTGATAATAATTGGTTGAAGTACGACAGTATATAGAGTCGACATCTAACCATCAGTTAATATAACGATCTTCTAACACTTGTAGCTTTATCTATATAATGATTCCCTCTACATGACTACATGCATGTATGATCCTCTTATGCGTGGTGTTTTACTCCTATATCTTTACTCAGAAGGCAAAGCAATTTTACCGAGTGTTCAAATTCGAATATCAGCAATATGGATTTCCATCAATGTCACACACATAACTCACAGTAATACCTTCTGTTTGCAAATTAACGTATTACGACAAACTTGAAGATGAAAGGATAATTTATAAGAATACAAAATGACACGGCCAACACACAAATAGCCAGAGTTAAAGATGGCACCATTTCGTTCTCAATATTGATGTGTGTTTATCTTCTCGTCTACTTGTTGAAAGATAGTATGTAAATGTCATTTAAGCATAACTCGCGTAAGAAACAAACAACTAGCAACATTGTTCCACACTTTTCAGCTTATTTGACAGCATAACAAGCCACATTTGAGAATTTGTGCTATTCAAGCTGGATTCAGCGTAGGCAGAAACAAAATTGAGTATCGGAGCGATCCTCCTGCATTAAAAGAAGCATTAGGAGAACTGTATATGTGGAACAAACTCAAATTTTGACCATGATGAGCAGCAGGCTTACTCCTAGAACCTGTAGATTTGAGCTGATTTCTCAGATTCTAAATGCCTGAAACCTGTAGTTGTTGCCGCAAAAGGGACGGTCGAATAGGTTGATTTGGAACTACTCTGATCCATTTTTTGACAGGCCTTGAGTATGTGCTTTGCTCCAGCAGTCAGCTTAACGGGACCTGATCTTGCTGTGCCACTGAAAGAATCCTTCCCTGTTAAAATTGTGTATTCATCCTTGTCGTTCTCATGTTCTCCACAAGCCATGATTTTTGCTTTGTTTTTGGCAAAATTTGATTGAAATGGTTGCCCAATATTTTCAGCATCACCTTCAAAGTTAATGCAGGTCATCGATTTTGGCATAGAAAAATTAGATGCTTCTTGACTTCCCAACTTAGGCATCTTCATGGGTTGAGAAGAATCGACTGATACAGCCAAAGCCCGCTTTCTGGCTTTGTCGCCATGGCTAGGTCCTCTAATGCTCATTCTTGACCCGACTGGTTCTTTGAATTTTATCTGACTTCCACGTCCCCTCTGCAAAAATGAATTTGGCATGAACCCCGAGTAGCAAGGCATGAGTGCACGCTGAGTCAATGGAGCTGGAGCAATTGAATTCTGAAAGGCAGAGCCAGAAGTGACAGAACTGTGCAAGCAAAAAGCTTCATGTGTCAGCGACGCCCCAGGATCAGTAAAACAGTTAGTTCCCAGCATTGTACGGGGACCACATCTGCTGCCTAAATTAGAATATGATGGACCATAACTCAACAATGTTTCCCTTTCATCAAACAATAATGGGGACAGGTTCTTAGAAGAGCGCTGATACCAAGATGGTTGCGCATGACCTTCGAGATCCGGGTGCATGAATGGGAAACGGATCACTGATCTTGGAGCATGAGGCAATCCCTGAAAAGCAGGTCTTGGCATAGGGAACTCAGAGAAAACTGTTCTGTCATATCCATGAGGGACAGGATCCCGGACTATAGATCTCATGTTATGAACGGTGGAGGAATTACCAGGAGAGAGATAATTATATAATCCCGGAGCAGGATTTATTTTGCTTGCGACAAAATCATTCTGGTGCATATCAGTACTTTGCATGGCAAAGTGAGAGACGGGAAACCTAGAGTCCGAAATCTTTGTTCGCAACATACTTTCTGATATGTGATTGATATCAGTTTCCGATGAACAAGCCAAATTTTCTCTAAATTTCCCAATAGATGGTTCATTCTGACTGTAAATTGTTAAATTGTCAATGGCAGTACCAGCAGAATGATGCTCAGCTATGATTTGTTCATCTTTCCAAAGCTCGTTTCCACCAACTAGAAACTCCTTACCCATCAAACGCATTTTTGATTGGACCAAATGTGGCAAATCAAGATCACGGTTCCTGCTCTTCTGGAAATCTTCTTGGTATCCATGGTAAGACTCAATCTCCGGGTGCAGGTTTTGCTCTACTGTACTAAAGGATTGATCATTTCTTTTGATCAAATTCAAGTCAATATTTGTTTTTCCATCGAGTTGACATTCAGTAATACCTAAGCTACATGGCATAACAATAGGGTTCTCTTTCATATAGCCATTGACAGGGAACTGATTCGACTGATTCCCACGGGATGTTCTACATTCCCAACTTCTGCAATCTGAAAGATTGCCCAAGCAATTTGAAATGACATTGTTATTCAGAGTTAAGCTAATGGAAGAAGATGCACTGATACTTGGCTTTATCCTCTGCTGAAACTCCCCTTTACCACTCGGGTTCAACTTGATCAATTCTCCGTGTGAATTGAGAGGTAAGCCAACAAAATCTCCATCCATTCTTTTTTGGTTCACTTCTGGAAGGGAATATAAAGTAGTCAGCAATTCCTTGGGAGACAGGTGAGGAAATGATTGATACTCGAAAGCATGGCCACTAAAATTCTCTATGGCACTTGGCAGGGGAAATTGAGGCATTGTGTTTGATCTTTTCTCCCATTTATACAAATATGGTGCTGAAGACTCATTATATGCTTTTGGATAATCCTCAAAACACAATGGAGGAAATCCGGGACCAGGATTCCCTAGGTGTTCCATCAAACTTTTGCAGTTATTGTAAGAACTTGATGAATTTCTAATCAATTTGAGATCCAGGTTTTGGCTTTGTCCTTCTGGATGCTTACAAAAGAACGAAGGAGGAGAAGCACGCAAAGGGTCATGAGATGCTTCTCTATGGCCTCTTTCAAACAAATGTAAATTCAAGTCTTGCAGTGCACTTTGACATGATTTTACAGATGTGCCAAACAGTCTCTCGTGGCTATGTTTCTTCACAAAGTTAGATGTATCAAACTCATGGCATTCGATAGTCAACTGCTTTTTACTTACAGATAGAGCATCGTGCCCATTTTCGGTTCCACCAGAATTATCTTCACTTCCACTCATTTCTACAACAGTCGAATTGTTTCCTCTCTCTCCAGCTCCAGCATGATTGTCCAATGAAGAAGAAGCGACTGTGTCAGAATCTGAACCACGAAACTTTTGTAGTTCTTGACATCCTAGTATGTCGTCCTTTTCTGAGAAAGTGACATGTTTGTTTGCCTGTTGTATTCCACATGGATTGGCTTGAATAGACTCATGCAAGATGCAATTTCTTGATTGCAGTAGTGGAAATATTTTGTTGTGATTCTTTAAAATCCCACGCATGGGGAACTCCAATGTTTCGTTTTCTGCGGTCAACTTAGAAGATTTACGAGCCATGATCTTCTTCTTTTCATCCAAGTGTTTCACTTTTGGTTTCCCCTTATGGATTGGAACAGCATCAGATAGATCAATATCCAACTCGTTAACAACAACGTGAGATTGCAGGTGGAGCTTAGAACCTTCCTCCTGAGGAAGCATATAAAACATGTCAGTAATTAGGATGTATAAAGAATGATTTCTCAAGGGAACGGGAATCCATTCCTCGAAATTTAACAAATAAAAAGTCATGTTTCTGTTGTTAACCGACCAACATGACGAGATTCAGAAAAAAAAATAGTTATACAATTCGAGTTTTCTTATTCTTTCTTAAATGTAAGCTAATTATTCAACAAAATGAAATACCTCAACTATATCCATGCATAAAAATATCACTCAAAGGATGAAAACTACAACCTGACATCAATAACTAAACATGGTAGTGAAAAAGAACATGATTGATTTGTGTAGTTTATTTCATCTTCTATATCGTTTCTCGTGTATAATTATGCTATGTTTATGATGATTTCATAATTAAATTTAAAGCTCATCAGAATGAACTAAACTAAAAGTAATCGCTTATTTAGATATTAGAGAACTACATTACGAAAAATGGAAACCATGTGACATTAAAATCAATAAGGGGATTTTATTTAGAGTAATGCTATATATGATCATGATGATAAATCATCGATGATATGACAATTCATTATCCCTGATATCTCTCTCTCTCTCTCTCTCTCTCTCTCTCATCCTCATTCTCTCATATAAATTGAACTGTTCAATCTCATTATTCCACATAGACTGCCACATCACCGATAATTTATCATCATAATAATAAATAGTATTATTCTGTTATTTAAGTCTGTGTATGCTATCAAACCATTATTTCATGTGGTTTTCTGAAAACAAAGAGTTTACATTGAATTTATGTCCACAGTTATTTAAGGTTAGTACAAGATAAGCATAGAGTATGACATAAGTTAGTTTCATTCTTGCACACAATTGATTAAAACACCAAAGAAGTTAAGCAACATATATTCATCCCCAAAAAATGGTCTGATTATCCTTAAATCACAATGCAAGTACTGAAACTTGTAATTCATCATCGAATTCAATATTTTAAATCGAAGCCCCGTGTCAACTAATTTATTTTATCCATATTCCTCCAGTGCGTAGATTCCGCGGTAGCGCTGTACAAGCCACCAAATAACCCATGCTGTACCATAAAACCAGTGGAATCATTTAGCTTTCCAGCATTATATGACTACCCCACCTATTAAATCTCAGTAGAAACCAGGCCTTAAAAGCACACAAAAAATTTTAAATTCATTCAGTGTTTCACCATTAGAGATTTGCATCAAACCCTTCAATCAAGAATCATACAAAGCATAACACTCTAATTCACTCGAACACAACCAAGAGAACATAGTCTTATAATTTTACTAGTCAAAAACGAAAACCCATATCTTAATTTTCACCATTTCGCGCCGCATTGGATCGATTTTCAAACCCCAAGTATCAACCAAATAGTTCTCTAGATTGAGCAACCCTAGCTTAACAAAAAAAAGTTGAAGAAATCATATGGTCAAATTTTGGGAATATGAAAAAATTGAAATGCCCCCCAAAAAATGACATGACAATGATGGTTCAAGAGAAAAACATTGGCAAACAGTAGAAAAAACAACATAATTAATTAACAAAACTTTCAAACTCATAAAAAATTGATGCCCAACCCGTACAGCACAGCTGGAACACCATACCCTCTACTCCTTGTAACCTGCTCAAATCCCTCTATCATGAGAACCCCATTCTCCTATTTTTTTAACTTTATCCCTTTAAACTGAATGAATCTAATTGCCACACAAACAAGTACAGCCTTTTCAGCAGTAAATTGTTTTATGCAAAAAGAGGTAAAAATCAAGCATTTTTAACCAGTTAGAATCAAGAAAACTTTAGTTAGGCCTATATTTTATGTTCCAAATTACTCATATTTGCTACCAATCAAGACAATCCATCAGAATCGACACATTTGTACAAAGATTATATGGGTGAAGTGTGTACACAAAGTTCCCGAATCCACTTTCGTGTACGAAAACCCCTATTTATAGACGAATTTGAGATAATTATATATGAAGAAACCCATACCTTATTTGCAACTGGTAGATCCATCTCCTTATTGCTTTTCTTCTTCTTGAATGTGTTAATCTTCTTCTTTGGCTTCTTCAACTTGCTTAAGAAAATCTCTTTGCTATTCTTTTTCTTCTCATTCCTCTTTCCTTTGAGACCCCATTTAATTTCCTTCGAATCGCGAAAGTCTTCTTCCTCGTCCTCGTCCTCCTCGCTACTAACTCTATCCACAGGTGGCGCCACCTCAAAAAGCTCCTTTATAGACCTTTTCTTTGGAGCCCTTGGCTTCACCTTCCCCTTTAAAGGCTTCAACTTTGCTGCTACTCCTATGAATTCTTCAGCATCCAAATCTGATTCGTCCATACAGTCTTGATGTGTAAGTGATGATTCTCCCTTTTCTTGAACTGTTTTCTTCTTCCTTTTCGAGTTTTTGACGCTTCTTATCGATTCTGAACGCGACAATTCGAGTACATCGAACCACCAGGTGAATTTCTTGAGAGTGATCGGAGGGAGCAATGATTTTACAACATCTTCATCGGTCTCATCAAAGGGCCAGCATTTTACCACGTTAACGCTTCTCATCCTCGAGACATATCCTCTACAAAGCATCAAAACCAACCTTTTGAACAAATCCAACAAAAATCAAAGCATAATAAACATTAATTAACAAAAATTAACAACTCACCGCATCGAAAAGCCCTCAAATTCCATAGCCATCACTTTCTAGTTTCTTCACCTACTTATATATTGATATAGAGTGCGCAAAAGTATGCACAAATATGCAACTCATTTCTTCACAAAAAAAAAAACATACACACACAGAGCATAAACAGCACAACTGCATAAAACAAAGATCTTGAAGAATCAAGAAAAGAAAACCCACAAAAAATAGAGAAGAAAAACGAATATGAGGAACTAGGAAATGAGTTTCTTTGAGGTTTTTTTCTAGAGAGATGAGGGAAAAAAAGTTTTAGTGAGAGAGAGATAGTGATGGCATTTCTTTATGCGTATTTTCCCGCTCGAAAGGTGTGGTGTCAATGAGTCAATCCCATTTTCAGCTCTGTATATTTAAGTCTTGAAAGTGACATATGAGACCCCAAGATAAAAGTAATGAATGAGAATATTTCTACACTTCTTTTAGTATTACAAGTTACAATACATGTACTTATTACAGCCAAGTATATGCATATGCATATGTATATGTGTACGTATATGTTTATACACAGACTCTCGTGTGCACTTTAGAATTCAGTCACACAGGGACACAGATTCTGTGTTAGACAGTGAATGTAACGCGCAGCGCGTGGCAGATTCAACATATTTTAGAATAGCTAGTCAGAATTGAACATGCATGACATGGTATTGTGAAATATTTTACAAGTGTTGTAAAAAAATATTTAATATCAATTTATTGGAAAGATTGATGAGTCTCAAACGATTTAAAGAAAATAAAATTTTGGATAAAAATTTAAGATAATAAAATTGTACCCACAAAACCCAACTTCCATAATTCAAATTTTTTGCGTTGATCAAATTACACATGAGTAATCTTTTTATACTAGATTTGATACATAGGAGTTAGTTACTAATACATGAATTTAAATATTCATTAAAATTCCTTGATACATGAATAAAAATAATTTGTAAATCTAAATTCATCAAGTTAAGATTTAATCTGATTAATGTAAACATACGAGTTGCCTCTAATTCTAAGGGCTCATTTGGTAGAACATATGTTTGCATCTACGTTTTATAGAAGAGTGTCAAGATGAAGTTATTTTAGATCAACTTCTCCTAAACTTTTCTAGTCAAAATTATCCAAACTTATTTAAAATTAACTTTTTAATCTTAGAAGCAATTTTTAATTTTTCAAAGATCTTGCCAAATGTACAACAAATTATTCTTGCATCCAAAATCATTTTTACGATGAACTACAAATAAGCTATAAGTGAGTTAAATCACCGTCTTTTACGGCAACACATGAGCTACCTCTTATTCTAAAATCTCGTGGTGCACAAATTATTCTTACTTTCAAAATCATTTTTGCGAAGATTTCAATTCAACTATAAGCGAGCTAATTAGCGTCTTTAATGTCAACACATGAGCTACCTCTAATTCTACATCTCGTGTTGAACAATTTTTTCTTACTTCTAAAAGTGATTGATCTCAATTTAAACTATAAATGAGCTAATGTCAACACATGAGCTGCCTCTAATTTGACATTTCATGCTGCACAAACTATTCTTACTTCCATTTTATTTATTTATTTATTTATTATTATTATTAATTTTTTTTGCCGCAATCGATTTGAGTTCAACTATATGTGCCTAACTCTAGATTGTAATAGACAGTCACCTGTAGCGTGAAGTTACCCATCTTTGGATCTTCTTTCAATTTGGTCCCGAACTTCATTTTAATAAAAAAAAAACAAAATTTAGTCATTCCTCCAATCGCAATCACTAATTTCCGCTTATATGAAACAAATATAAAAATGTATGATCGTCTTTAAACATGAATAACCAAATTAAAACACAAATTAAATATCCTGATTCACATCATACTTGCTAGAATGTGTATATGCACGGGGATTAAAATTATAATTCAACCCGTAACTCGCTATAGATCCAAGTAAACGAAAAAAATTGAAATTAAAATGCTATCTATTAAAAATATTATGCAAGCGTCAATCGCTTGATTAAGATATAAACTCAGTATGCATGCGATCATGGATCGTGTTAAAGATAAATTTCAGTCGATTATATAAGCTTCATCTCTCATATAGTAAACATTTAGATTAGTTGGTCAAAATGAAATTTTTTTAAAGAAATATTATAAAATTAAAAAGGGTTAAAAAGTGGGTGCAGTTCATGTGCCAAAGCATTTTCCCACACCCCAAAATGATAGAAGTAACATTATGTGGGAAAGGAGGGTGAATTCATGACTCTGACCACTGTTTTTATATCTATTTGTGCATGCACCACTTTAATATCGATGTACAAATAAAGTTAGTTGGCTGTGAAGTTGACATTTATTAATTATTAAAAATTAAAAAATTCATATAAATATGTGAGTCTTATCGTGAAAAGATTTTTAAAAAAATAATAATAACAAATTTAATGAAACAAATGATTACTGTGGAAATTTTGTTGGTAATTCTAATGAAAATTAACATATTCAGGTTTTTAGGAATTATCGAAAGTCATATCATCAATCATCATTGACACATATTCGTCAACTATTATCGAAATCATAGTCGATTCTTGATATAATCTTCTATTCATATTTTTTTATATTATTACTACTTTATTTGTTGATGAATATTTTCATCAATAAATTATATTTATTAAACTATATCTTTTTGGTATTACTCATTGAAAATGTCGTACATAATTTAAATTACTTTTTACTTGTTATTTAATTGACGAACAAATTTTCTATTTCATTTTTTTATTTTTTATTTTATAATTTTAAGTATGGACAGAAATTTCTATCAATAAAGTAAATTTATCAAGACAAATTTTTATTAAATCATTATTGAAGAGAAACTCCATTATTAATCTTAGACTATTAGCTTTGTAATTCTCGAGTTAACTCCAAGTGAGACCTCTCTTCCTCGTTTAAATATTTGAAAGTATATCTATAGAAGTATTGAGAAATATTTCGGTTGATGTTTTTGCCGTTAGAAATAGATAAGAGATGTTTGTAGACGAGATAAAAGCATGAAAAATATGGTTGAAGTTTCAGTCGATAAATTAATTTGTCAAGTAATTTTTTTTAAGAAAAAATTATTACTGAAACTAGTTTATTAATCTTAGACTTTTAGTGATAATTTTTTTTTTCTTTTTTATATTTATCATACTTTATGTAGCAACATAATCCTCATTTTAAATCTGTTAAAATATTTTTTTATTATTATAATGATTAGAAAATTAGACTTTGTTACTAAATTATTTGGAATTATAATTTTTAAAATTGAGTGGTATGACCTAAATAATGGGACTTAATCAATTACCTAACTTCGTGATTGAATCGATTCATATCGTCTAATATATTAACCGTGTATCCATCGTGAAACGATTATATACTGGAGAGAATTTAGGTAAGATGCATGGGACATAGATTGCATGTCATGATAGGGACAACCACTCTCGAAATGTGGGACCCACTTACCAGAACATCTGTCACTTTGACGAGGACAAGAGATGAGGGAATATGAAAAGTTACTTCTCTTCCTTCATTGTTTTTTTTTTATTATTTTTTGACATTTTTACACAATTTTATTCATCAATTATTTGGTGTGGAGATTGCTCTTTAGCCCCCGTGTGATGGGATAAAAATCAAATTTTTTACGGGACATAAAGCGAGGTTTACTTAGTGCGCACTCATAGTAGTCGGGCATCCGCTCATTCGGAGTGATCGGAGCTCCGCTAGTAGGTAGCAACTGTAGGTTCCTACGCAAAAAAAAAAAAATCAATTTTTTTAGTAAATTTTGATAAGTTAATAAAATGTGTGATTGAAAGTAAGACCCATAAAATATCTGATTATAATTAATTGTTGACTTACATTTAGATTGAAATCTAGATTATAATCGATGTACAAATTTTATAGAAATTTATTTTTTTAAACATTTTTAATAAAATGTTTTTTATAATAAAATAATTTTACAAGTGAATTAATAACTTTTTCTTACTTTTTAACCACACATTATAAAAAATCATTTTCCTTAAAATTTACTCTCAGAAAATCTAAATCAAACAAACCCTTAATCCTTTGAATTTTCTTTTCATAATTTGAAGAATGAAAGGGTAGACAACTTTGACTATTTCTAAATCGTCAACTATCAACCTCTCATTTCAAGTATGCTGAAAATTATTTGTTGATATTAACTATTGTGGATAATGTTTATGACTTTATCGGCACTTTGTGAAAAATCAAAGTCTTCAGGTTATGAGAGAATATGGTCGGAAGACTAAAACCTAAACGAATTGACGGAAATGCAACATTAAGAGTGGAGACTCCAGCTTCATTTGACTCAACAGAGAGAAACTTATCAAGTCTAAATATAGTAATTTTGTCAGAATGAGAATTCTTTCTTTGATTTATGGGTGATGGTGCGTGATCGTTCTTAGTTGATAGAGCTATTTGTTTTTTAAAATTTAAGATATAGTAATTTCGAGTATAGTTTAGCCGAGATGCCAATTATTAAAAAAAAAAAATTACCACTTGAGTTCGGAAATGGAATTTTCGTCCTTTCAATTACCAATAGAATATACAAAATAGAAAAATAACGAGTAGTGCGATAAATGAAAGTTCACAAAAAAGAAATAGTTACAAATGGTTTTTACCTCAAATTAGTGCAAAGTTTAAATTTCCAAACTTTTGTTCCACAGGTGAAGAATTGTATTTATTGGGCCTAGATGGGCTCAAACTTAAAAATATTGATCTTATCTTACAAAATTTTAATTTATTTTAAATTGTTTGTTATATCGTCTAGTACTTTTCAATCCATCAAATCAATTGTCGCGATTGGATTGATTTGCAATGTTAAGAAAAGGCATGCAGATACTAATTGGATACTCCAAAAACCCCAATTATGATATGAGGGTGAAATGTATTTTTTCCGTTTTTAATTAATCAAGTGTGACATATATACATAAACACATATATAATTTATCTGGTAACTATTTAAATGAGAGAGAAAAGAGGAGGGCACATATATCATTGAAGCATACTTTATAGTTTATACTTTATATATGGTCTATATCGAGGGGTTATTCAATAGGTGCACTTGGAGTCGAGCATGTTTGGAAAGTACTTATTATAAACAATTAAAATTATAAGTAGATGGAAATTATATTGTGAATATGTGTATTATACTTGCGGATCTCTCGAAATATATGAATAAAAAATAATCCGTTTATAAACATGAGCCACACGAGCATCCCCAAGTTTTTATACTCAAATATTTAGGGTTTTTGGCGATAAGAAACGTCTCAATTAGGTCAACACCTTTTAAACCATCATCATCTGTGCTTCGTGACATTTTTACACTCGATACGGAGGTTGAATGAACATTAAATAGTGCTAATTTCAAGGGAAAAGAAGAAGCTTTCCAGGGAACAAGCAACAGAAAACTAGATGTCTGTCTCTTCTTTTTCTTTGTATTGTGTGATCAAATTTGTCTTAACTTTGACATTTTTGAAATGATTACGGCAACGAGTAATTATTCGTGCAAAATGTACAGAGTTAGGTAGAAATGGTTGATGACTCAGTGAAGAGCATAATCTATATGATGAATAGTGGAATTTTTGCTGTAAAATTTCACATTTAATGTTACCTTTTAGATGGGTTTTTGTTATGGTTTCTCTCGTCTTCCCATCTTCTGCACTGTATTTGCAAGCACCTTGTGTACTTGAACCGAGAGCTAGCTTCGACTAACCTAGCCTCCTGCAAGCTACGTCCCTTGTGACTGATAAAGAGTACCACATGAATATTCATCTATCGTCCATCGACTATGTCTGTCGGTCTGATCTTATGTCGTGACTTACCCTCAGTGGATGAACCCTATGGAGGAATATATGCAATGATTGAAAATATATATTGGAAGAATAATCCATTCATGAAAGGTGATTTCACTTTAGAACGTCATTAGATTCTCTGCATAATGATTCTTTAACTTGGTTTTTTAGTACAATTAAATGTCTTTAATGATTCTAAGTACGTGATTTAGGATTGTGTTCTGTTCTTTATTCATCATTAGAAATTAATAATGAATTCCAGAAGTAGTTGATAGCTTTTTTAGCCGCCACTACAGAGAAATTCTGTTATCCACTAGTAATTTCTTATTTATGGTATATGTTCGACTCGACTAAATTTTAAATAATTTTGGTGTTTACGAATAAAACATGTAGTACTCTAGAGAGAACTACTGTTATTTTGGTTGTCCATGACATGACGCAAGAGAAACAAATAAAAATAAAAATAAATGCCTTATTATGTCTAGATTGGAAAGGGTTAAGGCTTGATCTTCACTCCTTGCCACGCCGTACGCCTTTAGACAACAGAACCTGAGACAAGAGTAATTTACGTCTTTTATAAGTTTAGCTAAACATGATCTTAATTACCATTTTACTATTGCTAAAACAGTTTTTGGCAGCAGCCAATCAAAGTGAGACAGCTGACTCTCATGTATTAACTTTGTCTAAAAATTCGTACGTATAACAAAGTTCTAGTTTCAAAGGGAAGAAAAGAAAATGATGGCAAGAGGCGTATTTCAACTTTTTTTTTTTTCGTTAAAGCCCGTGAAGGCCTTGAACCTGGCTAATGATGGCCGTAATGGGCAGCGCCATTATAGGCTACCGTGGTTCCTCTAACTCGAACTGAAAAACCATCGGCATAAAAAATCTCATTCTACTTGTGTCAAACTTTATTGCAAATTTGCAATGTAGCTCAAATTTCAATTCATCCTCCGTTTTATAAAGTGTAGTTGCTCAAAAGCCAAGTTAACATTGAAAGTGAATAATAAAATTGAAAAGAAGAAAAATAATAAGATTGACGCACTTTGGCTCGACAATAATTTTATGTCCACTTTAGGTAACCAATTTTGGACAAGAAAACACATTTAACACATGTTTGTCTTTCTTTAAAATAAATTTTTTAAATTCTCATACTTATTTTCAACTATTCAATTACATAATAAAATATTTTGTACGTAAACTCAATTTTTTTTTTATATATAATTTTAATCATACAATCTCTAACAAATCATTATTCAAAACATCATATTTTTTTTTCTCGATAATCCCCAAAAAATCTTTAAATCTGTGTCAAACATTTTGCTCAGCACCACAATATATAGACTTTATACACCTAACCTGTTATTGAGGAAATAAAGGGAAGGCCGGTTGATCCGGCCACATTTCCTTTTTGGTCTTTGGTCATTTAAAAGAAAGAAATAAAAGTTAAAGAACAAAAGTTATAAATACATTTTCTCATCATGTGCAAATAGTGGAGGAAAAAAATTCTCACAGTCAACCACACCACCCTCACACCCCAACGTCGACTACCACACAACCTAGTCACTAACGACGTTAGATTAAATTTAGGGTTTAGGGAGTTTATTGTTCATAAATTTTTTTTGTTAATTTTGACGATTTATACTGTCAACAAATAATATTTATGTTAGTTTTGACCATTTTTAGGGACGGAGATTGTCGAAAATGACATTCTTCGCCATTTTGCGAAGAAAGTGCCAGAGAAAATGGTGGCAACTATTTTACAGTCGGCTGGGCTGATCTGATTGTATTGTGGGCTGACTGTCAAACGGGCTGGCTTTTTTTTTTGGCTAATTTTTATTTTTTTCTTAATTTTTAATGTTCAATTAATTATTTTCTCTTTATTATAATTTAATTTTTTCAATTTTAAATCATATTTATATTCTTTATTTTATTTTTATAATTTCCTTTCCTTTCTTTTTTTTTTAATTTTTTATAATAATTTTTAATTTTCGTAATTGTTTTCTACTTATTATAATTTTTTTTTTCATTTTAAAATGCTTTTTAATATTCATGCTTTAATTTTTATATTTTCATAGTTTTCTTTAATTTAACTTTTCTTTATAATTTTCTTTAACTTATTTTTCCTTTTCTATTTTGCTCTTTAATTTTTATTTTATTTATTTTATTATTTTTTTCTTAATTTTTTTTAAAAAACTTTAATTGTTTTCTTTTCATCATATTTTTTTTCAATTTAAAATATTTTTTTTACATTCTTTCTTTAATTTTTTTCTTTTTTTATTTTTGGTATTTAATTTAATTTATTACTATTATTTTCTTAATTTTTTTAAAAAATTCTTAACTATTTTATGTTTGTCATAATTTAATTTTTCTTCTTCAGTTTATAATACTTCCTAATATTCTTTCTTTAATTTTAATTTTATTAATTTAATTCATTTTTTTCTGTAATTCTTATTTTTGTTTTTTCCTTTAATTCATTAATTCATTTCTTCTTCTTTTTTTTTTATTAGCATCAATGTAAAATGAATCTATTTCTTGCAAATAGTAGTTATAATTCGGTTAACTTAATTTTATGAGATTATGTTTTATTCCATTATCTTTTGCAGAATATTCTAAAATTATTTTTGTAGAATGGAGTACCATCTTGATACTAAGTTGAGACGGATGGCAAGAAAATATACATAGAACGGTACCTCCAACAGTTTTACTACTATATTAGAGTTGCTTGATGATCAGCGAAGAAATATCTTACGACACGTCTTGAGGCGGCCCCTAGATCAATTGAGTGAGGTGCAGTATTCCGGATTGATCATTGATGCATTACTGTGTCAGCTGCTTAAGCTTGTCGACGACGACACTATACTTTGACCTCGAGGACAAGGTTGCTAGTTTCTTTATATTTGAGTTTGCCTTCATGATCAGACTAAAAATTACAAGTGATGAAGTAGTGAGCAAAGATACTCAAAGAAACAATAAGTTGTACGACGCAAATTCTCAAGGATAGGGGAAGGTGCTTCTATCGCAGTTGATTGGCGCAATCGAGAGTGCGACCAGATGTTGAACAGACTTAAGCTGGGATTTGTCTATATCCTAGAGAGCGTGATGAGGTGTTATCACAAAAAAACTGCGATTGACCTTTTTACATTTGGAGGTTAATGACATCGATGCCTCCAAGTATTTGTGGAGGTTGAGATGTTTTTAAGACACCGTATACATCTTCATGAGATCATATTCGAAACCCAATGAATCCTTGCATAAGTATGATGCTTAGGATTGTCTTTGGCAGTGCAAGTAAATATTTAATATAATCAACGCTAAAATTTTTTATACTAAATTCATATATGAAATTTTAAGTAGGAAACGTTTAAATTTCACTTTATTATCTAAAAATGATATTTTACTGTCTTTTTAAAAAAAAAAAAAATTTATAATTTTATAACTGAAAATCCATGCAAAGTGGAAATGGGGGTTTTGATTATACCAAATTCAAAATACCCCTTCTTATTCCAGCGTCGGATCCGGACCCACAGTTCCATCTCCGGTAAATCACCTGCGAACTGACCTGCAAAGATTGGGTATTGGGCAATTCGCTCTGTCTCACTACTAACTTTTAAGGGTAAAGAATTACACTCGTGTTCTTTTACTGAAAAGGTTGAGAGCTAAAACCCTCGTCTTTTCTTCTTCAACAATGGCTTCAAAGCTTCTCTTTACCCGAATTCGAACCCTAACCCGACTCTCAAACGCGTTCACGCTCTCGAATTTCGACCTCCCAAGGCTAATTCAAACAAGGCAATATTCAGATGCATCGCTGCCAGCTCCAATCGGCCCGGCTCCCGCTCCTTCACCTGTCGCTGCTGCCAATTTTAAAAGGGCTTCGCAAAGTTCCTTGAATGAAACTGAGCTCAAAAAGTTCTCGGCCATTGCGGAGACCTGGTATTTTTCATTTCGTTAAGCAAGACACTGCATTTTGTTTAATTTTTATTATTGTTTTTACTTTTTCAATGAATTTTAGGTGGGATGCAGAAGGCCCTTTTAAGCCATTACATGTGATGAACCCTACCAGACTTGCTTTCATTAGGTCCACTCTTTGCCGGTATTTCAGGTAATTTTGACCACGCTGTAGGAAATTAATACTTCATCATTAGAATTTACTACATTATAGGCTTTCTTGAAGGAAGATTGAATTTTATTTCATTCTTTGTTAAAAAAGTTTTTAGTTTGGTTATACAATAAGGTGGAAAAGGGAAAGAGACTTTGATGGAGTTAACTTTAGCGCTTGTAATTCTTAATAATAAAAATGTACAAATAACTTGAGAGGTTATTTTGAAAAAATTAAAGAAAAATATCATGTTAGGTGGTACTGGTATATGCTATATGGCAATGCTACACTCACTTCAAGTCCTTCGCGTGATTTGAAAATCTCTGCTCCACGATCATTTAAGTATGCCATTTTCTGAATTGAATCTTCACTTTCTTTGTGTAGCAATTAGTTGTGCCAGTAGAATTATCATAAGCTAGATGACAATTTTTAAGTACTAGATGCATTTATACCCACATTGATACAGTAAACAGTTTAGATTTCCATTAGTCTATTCGCTTCCATAGTTTGAGTTACAGTAATCTTCCTTTATGTTGGAGCTACTGTAATGACGAGAATTTCTTTTAAGTATATGTTTCTTATTAGCACAATGAAGAGGTTCATGATGTTTAAGTACGTTGTTTCTTCATGTGAATGGTGAAATAACTTATTTTAGTTTGTTAACGCTAGTTTACTTACTTTTGATCCTTAAAAAAAATGTTATCCCCATCGTAAAAGCACTCATCAGTAGCACTTAAGCATCCCCCATACACAAATAACATCTTAACAAAGCGAAGCTACATAATTTGTAACAAAATCTCAAATCTCAAAACGCACATAGTACTGTCCTGTCTATATTGAGCACGCTTACAGTGTTTGTAACTGATGTTCCTTTATATTTTTGTATTGATTATAGATATATATCAATGTAGTGGTTCCAGACTGCACATGTTGGTCTATTTTCTAATAGACAAAAACTGATATCATTCATTCTGGATAGGGAACTGGTGAAACTGAGAACAGGGCATTATTTTCCTGTTTTATTTTTCTTGGTACTTTTTTAGATTTTCAAGTATATGTGAACTTTTTATTTGTAGGTAAATCTATTTTCATAGCGCCCGCCTTAACCTAAGTTAGACCATTACTTAAGCCCCAAACCTGAAGAAAAAGAAAAAGAAAACGAATTGAGTTTGACAATTTGTGTGCCTGTTGCACTGCAAAAATGCATGTGCTTGTTGAAAGGAATATAACAATAACAAGCAAAAATATTTCTTTCTCAGTAATCTATTGGAAGCTGATAATTATGTGCATGTTTCAGAAAGGATCCGAACTGTGCAAGGCCATTTGAAGGACTGAAGTTTGTGGATGTTGGTTGTGGAGGAGGTATTTTATCTGAGGTATGCATCTTTAAATTTTTGATAATTCATCAAAACGTCAAATCAGAATTTTTTGAACACTTGTCGTAACTACAAAAAACCCTTATTCTTAATAATTATGAAGTCATCTACATGAATCCTTTTTCTCCACTTTGTTTTTGGTTCATTGCTACCTATTGGAGTATCTTAAACTACTATATTCTTTGCAAACAGAGCAGCTCACATTTGTTTTAGTTTATACATCCTCTTGATTACTTGTTCTACTCTGACTGTGTCACTCTCGAGCCTCTTTAGATGTACTGTCCAATTGTGTTAAATTGGAATTATAATGTGATCTTATCAAGTTGGTTGGTACATACACTTATGTACTAAAGTTTAATTTGACTAGTTTTCTAATTAAGTTTTTCATTTATGTTTCAGCCTTTAGCTCGTATGGGAGCCAGTGTTATGGGAATCGATGCTGTGGAAAAGAATATCAAGATCGCACAACTTCACGCTGTATGTTTTATTATAGAACAAAAGTAAACGAACCTCTTATATTTTACTTATGAATGTATGCACAAACATGTGCCAAAATGCATACTATTTCATTTGTTTGCTAGTGCGCTGGAAAAGTATGATATCCAACTATCCTTTCGTTTTCTTCTGGTTTGTGTTTCCCTGATTTCCTCCAATGCATCCTTCACCATCATTCAGTTTTGGACAACTTAAATGACTGAACTATCTAGTTTCCATGGTGTTGAATGATCACATTCAGGGAGGAGTCAAATCCATGTCCATATATCTGTACGACTGCAAAATACCCAACTCAAATCTGATGAAAATTTTATATTTTTATTACTTTATTGTTTGAGGCATGTATTGCAAAGCTTAAATTATAACTTAAGTTGGTCAAACATACTTTTTATCCTTACATTTCGTATGACCCAAAATTTGTTATTATTTATTATCTATATATTTTATAGGATCCACAACTTATAAGCACTACCACACAAGCAGTATACTGTTTTAGAAGTGCCAAATATGCTTGCTTTCCTATCTGTCGAATTAAAATGATTTTTGGATTCTGTTTATAGTCATACTCATTTTCTTACTTTTTTCTTGGTTATTCTTACATCGTCAGTATCCTTTTTCACTTAAATGTCTGTGCGCTCAAAGAAGCAGGCTGCCAAATGATGCAAAAGCTGCTCTTCTCACTAGAGTTTATCTTCTTAAAATTTTCATGTATTTTAAGAGAGTATTATTATTTTGATTGTATTTTGGGATTCAGTGTGAATATTGATGGGATTTTATGTCTTTCCCAGGATTTGGATCCTATAACTTCATCCATAGACTATCGTTGCACAACTGCTGGTACACATTTAAAAATATTTGATTAATTGTTTACTGCTTTCACATATTCAAGTCAATCTCATATACGCTTATACATCCTCTGACTTGTGTCTTTATGTTAGGCTGTCACCCATTTGCTGGGAACGAGTGTATTTATCAGATGATCTTTATACTTTAATTATTAATTGTTATTATTCATGTTTCACTATTTGAATTCTTTTTTGATTTTCCCTAGTGCCCGAGTGTTTCTTTTATCCCATTTTATTTTTTTAGTAGGGGGTGGAAAAATTGCTGAACATTCTTTTGGGGTGTGTGGGTGTGTTTTAGCTTTCAACTTTTTCGTGTACTATTGCCTGGTAAATTCTGATTGCTGTAGCTATATCATCTTCTTCATTTTTTAAAGCTTTTACTTGCTTGAAGCCTTGAACCTCTAAAGTCATTCTTCAGAAGCTGATGTATATTGCAATTGTATGAACAGAAAAGCTAGTGGAAGAACAGAGACTATTTGACGCTGTAATTGCATTAGAGGTACGTCAATGTGTTGATGCTGAAGCAACTTCCATACAATGATGTGATTGCTTAAGAAACACGATGGGATATTATACTTGGTACCACGTGAGCATATCTTACAGAAGAAATTGCTAATGTTTTGCCATATATCTTCGGATTATATGTTCTTTCGTTTGCGTGTACTTGTAAGAATACAGGTATATATCTGATTTTTGCATTCTACCTTAGGTGATTGAGCATGTGGCAAATCCTTCTGAGTTTTGCAAATCATTATCGGAATTGACGAGTTCCAGTGGAGCAACTATCATCTCGACAATTAATCGTTCGATGAGAGCATATGCCACTGCCATTATAATGGCAGAGTACGTCTTACATTGGGTACGTTTACTGAGCGGTAATCCCTTGCGCGGTTGCTTTTTGTGGGGTTTAATGTGTTTATTAGCTTGTATTTACATGTTTAAACTTGCCAGATCCCGAGAGGCACACATGAGTGGTCGAGCTTTCTTACTCCCGATGAACTAGTCCTAATTCTTCAGCGTGCTTCTCTTCGATCTCTGTAAGTCCTTTTGAGTTATACTTATCGAATATATTCTCTTTTTCCCGCACGTAATTGTCATTTCCTGCGTACATGCCGTTTGTTCAGGTCGAAGAGATGGCCGGGTTTGTTTATAACCCGCTGACGGGGCGATGGTCTATCTCCGACGATATAAGTGTAAATTTCATTGCATTTGGCACAAAAAACAGCTAATAAGTAACTGTAACTATGTTTTACACAAATTTTGATAAACTCCTTTATCCTTGTTTGGCATGTATTGTGCTATTAATAAATATTCGTCAAATTATATCCAAATATCTTGGAGATATCTCTGATGTCATGTCCAATTAAGCTTCCGTTCGGCAAATTTATAAATGATATAGAAACATGAATATAAGTGGGTCGTGCGAAATTTGTGGATAACAATGAGTAGTAAATGCGTATGGTTGAATTTAACGTTTGACTTTGGTTGAAAATACTTCAAATTCGACGCGAGTCCATTGA
>CAIGRP010026159.1:0-10344 GCA_903798385.1 Fraxinus cuspidata | reverse complement strand
AAAAAAAAAATTGATTTTTATAAGAAAATGTTTTACGATAGACCAAAAATTCGAAGTCACTCATTTTCATATTCTACTTTTCATTAAAAAGGTCCCGACAGAGTTAAAATAGGAGGCTGACCAGAGGAAGCTATCTATAGGACGCTAGTTATGATGTTAATTATGTTAATGGAGCGATTAAGTATGACTAAATTATTCACAAAAATACTTTAATGACCTATTTAAATTTTCTCTTGAACTTCAGTGACCATTTGTGAAAATAACTCTTTTAAATTTATTAATAAATAAATAAATAATCACGAGAAGTGACAGCACAGGCTAAGCGGGTCTAGATCAATAATATTCAAAAACTTCCCCGATTCTTCCGCTTCCTCCAGTGTCGCATCCGGACCCCACCGGCGATTCTCCGACTGATCTGTACTCTGACCACTGTACGTCCCTCTCTCTCTCTCTGCGAATATCCGTGTTTCTCCATTACACACACACACACACGTTTTTATTAGTCAGAATTCTGTTAAATCTTGGAGTTTTGAACAATTTGTTGGATCTGTGGGTTACACTTGCACTAGGTCCGAATTTCCCGGCAGGTTATTATTTTATTAGTAGCTCGTTTTCCTTTCCTTTTAGGGTTGATTAGTAAGTTAGTTGTTACTTGATTTTGCATGTTTTATATGCACCAAATTCTACAATTCTGTTCAAGTTTCATGAGATTCTTTGTCGCTCTAAATAAAATGCCAGCTTTTTGTTAGACATTTGGATTAGAAGCGCTAATACATTTCATGTATTTTTCGATTTGGAACATAAATTTTAGTGTGCAGAAGAACGAGGTACATTTTTTTGACCATTAAAACAAACACGTTGATTTTTTTCTTTTCAGCCAAAAACTTCGACAAAATGTCTGGACAGACCCAGCGTTTAAATGTTTTTCCAACTGTTACAGTGCTTGGAGTTGTGAAAGCTCGGCTTGTTGGGGCTACAAGAGGCCACGCTTTGCTCAAGAAGAAAAGTGATGCTTTGACTGTTCAGTTCCGGCAGGTTCTCAAGAAGATTGTATCAACTAAGGAATCAATGGGAGAAGTCATGAAAAATTCGTCCTTTGCCTTAACAGAAGCAAAATATGTTGCTGGTGAGAACATCAAGCACATTGTCCACGAAAATGTTTCGACTGCAGTCCTTAAAGTCCGATCCCACACTGAAAATGTTGCTGGTGTAAAACTTCCAAAATTTGATTATGGAGAGACTAAGAATGACTTAACTGGATTAGCAAGAGGTGGGCAACAGATACAGGCTTGCCGTGCAGCTTATGTGAAATCCATTGAATTGCTTGTAGCTTGCTACACTGCAGACATCATTTTTAACCCTCGATGATGCAATTAAGACCACAAATCGTAGGGTCAATGGGCTGGAGAATGTTGTGAAGCCTCGGTTGGAGAATACAATTAGTTACATCAAGGGAGAACTGGATGAATTGGAAAGAGAGGATTTCTTCAGGCTGAAGAAGATACAAGGTTACAAGAGGAGAGAGGTCGAGAGAGCGTTTAGCTGCCATAGCATATAGGAGAAAGTTGCCGAGGAAATTTCTTTGAAGAAGGGAATTTCTCTTGGTTCGGCACATAACATGTTATCCCAGGCTGCACAAAATGATGAAGACATAATATTTTGAAATGGACGTAAGATGACTGTACCCAATAATGTTTTGTAGCTTTGCTCCATTGATTGATTCTTTAGAAGGAAATGATTTTATTACTAGATAAACCGGACCAGATTGTTGTGTTCTGAAATAAGATCTTTATGATCGCCTTAATTTATTTAATCTATTTATGAACAAGGCCCTTATCCTGCTGTTGTGAGAATATTATTTGGCTTATGGAATATTTCTATAATTTATAGTGTCATTGAACCAATTTTTACGTCCATTGAATTTTATGTCACTGTTCAAATATTCTTTCTGGTTGATGAAACCCATATCATGTTTGTGGATTACAAGCCCCATTTAAATATACCTATTCTAGAAAAAACAAGAAGAATGGAGAAGGGGGAAAGCAGTAACAAATTCGGTTAGTTTGGGTAGGGTAACCAAATTCTGTTTCAGGAGCCTATAAATAGAACAAGAAGGTCAGGAGAGGAGCATGCTTATTTTGAGTGTGTGAAACCCATTGGGCAGAGAGTTACAGCTCTCTCAAACAGCTGCTTGTTATTTTTACGCTTGTATTGTTCATCGTCAAAGAAATTAATACAGAGAAATTCACTTCTGTTTGTTCTCATCTTCATCAGGACTAAATCCTAAAGCAGAACCTATCAAACTGGTATCAGAGCACCAAAATCATCAACCCGAAACATGACATTGGCAGATCGAGTAGGAAAATTGGAACAAAAGGTAGACCTCCATCATCAGGAAATGCAAACCGGGGTTGATTCACTAAGGTCGGAGCTTAAAGAGATGCATGCCGGATTACTGGAGAAGTTTGAATTATTGTTGAGCACCTGGAATGATCAAGAGCAAAAGCAGAAGGAGAAGGGAGTAGCCCTTAAGAAATCACCGTCGACATCCGCAAATTCAGAGTTAACTCAAATTAGGCCAAGTCTTAGCCCATACACTGGTGGAGGATCAGGTAGTGACTGGAAGGGGGAACCACGAATGAGGAGGTTGGAGATGCCCGTGTTCGGATGGATGGGTGTTTCGCGTGGAGAGATATTTCGCCCTCAATCGATTATCAGAGGAGGAGAAGGTTGAGGCAGCTGCAATTTGCTTTGACGGCGAAGCCCTTGCTTGGTTCAAATGGGAGGAGAGGCGACGGACCATGAGGAACTGGGGATAGGTGAAGGTCCACCTATTACGACGATTTGGACCCTCTCAAGATTGATCAATATGCGCCCAATTTCTATCCCTACGGCAGAGCTCCACAGTCCGCGGCTATCGCCTGCGTTTTGAAACATTGGCATCGCCATTAACGGACATTTCAGAGGAGGTACTGTAATGCAGTTTTCTTAATGGGTTGAAACCAGATATTAGGGCTGAAGTACTGTTGTTAAGGCCCTCGGGCTTGGAACAAATTATGGAGGTGGCCCAAATGGTGGAGGACCGAAATGCTATAACTAAACAGGCCCAATGGAATGCTAGCACATTTAAACCAAAGCGTATTCCCTTTCATAACCCAAACCCACCTCACGTAAACAACCCCCAAACATGCTACACCATTCCTCTAAACCTTTCCTCAAATCGCCCAAGTTTCTTCCCAAAATTTTCCACCCCTTACAAAAGGCTCACTGATGCCGAAATCCAAACCAAGAAAGAAAACGACTTATGTTATCGATGTGATGAACGATTTACAATTGGCCACAAGTGCAAGAACAAAGAGTTGCAGGTGTTGGTAATACGGGAAATGGAAGACGACAGGGAACAATCAGACCTAACAATAACGAGAGAAGGAGAGATGATCGCCGACGAGGCAATTCATGCTGAGGAAGATGTGCAAGGACTGGAACATCTAGTAGAGCTCTCCATTAACTCAGTTGTTGGACTAACAACTCCAGGAATGATGAAATTGAAAGGGGGGATCAGTCAAACAGAGGTAATAGTTTTGGTGGATAGTGGGGCTTCACACAATTTTATTTTAGAAAACTTGGTCCAACAGTTGGGACTTACAGTGATCGGTACTACAAGCTATTGAGTGGCGATGGGTACAAGACTATCAGTAAAAGGGGACGAAATATGTCGACGAGTGCCCTTGAGGTTGCCGGGATTGTTGGTGGAAGAGGATTTCTTACCACTGGAGTTGGGCAGCTCAGATATCATACTGGGCATGCAGTGGTTAAGATCATTAGGCAGGATGTAGGTGGTCTGGAACACTTTAACTATGTCGTTCGACGTGGGAGGAACTAATGTGACCTTGCAAGGGGATCCTAGTCTCAGTAAAATACCCGTGTCGTTGAAATCTATGTGGAAAGCTTTTAAGGAACAAGATGAGGGGGTCTTACTAGAGCTAGGATGTGTCACAGTTAGTCGCGACTCCGCTCCACCCAATCCCATAAATTTTGGGAAATTTCAAATCAATCTTCGAGAGTCCCACACAGTTGCCTCCTAAGAGGGATCATGATCATGCTATCACGTTGAAACCAAGGGTAGGACTGGTCTGCGTGAGACCATACCATTATCCGCACTTCCAAAGGAATGAAATTGAGTAGTTGGTGAGGGAGGTGATGGCTACAGGGATCATCCAGCACATCACTAGCCCTTTTTCAAGCCCGATACTACTAGTTAGGAAGAAGGATGAGAGTTGGCGATTTTGCATCGATTACCGGGCGTTGAACAAGGTTATTGCTCTAGACAAGTTTCCGATTCCAGTCAAATGAATTACTTGACGAATTGAATAGGGCTACAATGTTTTCGAAAATAGATCTTAAGTCCGGATACCACAAGATTCGGGTGCAGGTTGATTCTTTTTTTTGTCTTTGATTCAGCAATCCCAAAGTTTCTTTTTGATCCAATCAAATAAGGAAAATGTTCCCAAGACCGCCTTCTGAACTCACGAAGGCCATTATGAGTTTATAGTCATGCCTTTAGGCTTGACTAATGCCCCAGCTACTTTTCAATCCCTGATGAATTCTATCTTCAGAGAGCAGCTCCGGAAGTTTGTGTTGGTTTTCTTTGACGACATTTTGGTATATAGTTGTACAGAGGTGGAGCATCGGAATCACTTACGGGTAGTCCTCCAGATTTTGGTGGGCAATCAGCTCTTTGCAAATTAGAAGAAATGTTTATTTGGGCTATTAGAGGTAGAGTATCTCGGTCACATCATATCGGGCAAAGGGGTGGCGGTGGACTAATCCAAGCTGTCTGCTATGAGGGACTGGCCACGACCTCAGACACTTAGAGCTGAGGGATTTTTTGGGTCTGACGGGATATTATCGACAATTTGTAGAGTCCTTTGAAAGATAGCCTGGCCACTAACCCAACTACTGAAGAAAGATAACTTCGCATGGAATAACGCAGCGAAATCTGCCTTCGCAAAACTGAAGGTAGCAATGACGACGTACCGATATTGGCTCGCCTAGACTTCTCACAACCCTTTGTGATTGAGACTGATACTTCTGGGCACAGGTTAGGGGCCGTCTTAATTAAAAATCATGAGACCAATTGTTTATTTCAGTCAGGTCCTTCCACTTCGGAACCAGCATAAATCAATATATGAGAGGGAACTCATGGCTATTGTGTTGGCGGTACAAAAATGGAGGCATTATTTTTTGGGGAGGCGTTTTGTGGTTAGGACATACCAAAAAAAGCCTCAAGTGTCTCCTCGAGCAGTGGTAAGTAAGTGTTGAGTATCAGAAATGGCTAACGAAGCTACTGGTATTCGATTTTGACATTGAGTACAAACCAGGACTAGAGAATAAAGCAGTCGATGCACTTTCTCGTAAGGGGGCTATGGCTACATTAATGGCTCTTAGCATACCCAGCACGTTGCAATTGGAAGAGGTGATAAACGTAGTAAAAGAAACCCTGCATTAAGCCAGATTATATCTGCCATAAAGGAAGAATCTTCGTCCTACTCGGGTTATGCTTCGGTTAGTGGAGCTTTATTGTACAAAGATAGGATCACCTTACCAAAAGATTCTCCATTTGTTCTGTTAGCACTATAGGAGGGCTACGACAGTAAGTGGGAGGTCACGGGGGTTTTCTTAAGACTTACAAGAGAGTAGCAAAGACTTTCCATTGGATAGGTATGAAGAAGGACATTAGAGAATATGTAGCTTCTTGCACCGTATGTCAGCAGCACAAGTATTCCACCTTGGCCCCTACTGGGCTGTTGCAACCATTACCTCTACCGGAGAAGATATGGGAGGACCTCTCCATGGACTTCATAGAAGGCTTGCTAAAGTCAAAGGGGATTGATTCTATCTTAGTTGTGGTCGACCGTTTGAGTAAATACAGCCACTTCATAGGCCTGAAGCATCCTTTCACGGCACCAACTATAGCTGTAGTGTTCATCAAAGAAGTAGTTCGATTACATGGGACACCAAAAAGCAACTTTTGGAGTGAGTTGTTTCGTTTATAAATGACTAAACTGAAGTATAGTTCAGCTTATCATCCCCAAACCGATGGCCAAACAGAGGTGGTAAATCGAGGGTTAGAGTCCTACCTATGTTGTTTTACCTCGGCTCGACCGAAAAATTGGTTTTGCTTCCTTCCTTGGGCTGAACTCTCCTACAACACTTCCTTTCATGTGTCTGCATAACTCACTCCTTTCCGTATAGTTTATGGACACGATCCTTCCCCTCTGCTGCGTTTTGAAAAAGGAACAACACTTGTATCGTCTTTGGATCAGCAGTTGACAGAAATAGATAAACTTTAGGATGAGCTCAAGATACACCTAGCTCGAGCCCAACAACAAATGAAAAATTTAGTAGATAAGCATAGAAGAGAGGTAGAGTTCTTATCACGCGACATGGTCTATTTGAAGATGTGCCCCTATCACCGTAAATCTCTGGCACATCGTTCCAACGAGAAGCTTGCCCCTCAGTACTATGGGCCATTTAAGATCCTAGCTAAAGTGGGAAAGGTTACTTATCGGCGGATCTATCTCTTGGAACTCAAATTCATCCAGTGTTTCATGTTTCACAATTCCGTAAGGTCGTGGGAAAGTACTAGTTACCATCTACATTGCCTAACAATTTGGGAGTTGACTGGGAACTGTTGGTTGAACCAGAAAATGTGTTGGGGGTCAGGACTACTTCGCCAGGAACAACAGATTGTTTGGAGGCACTAATTCAGTGGAAGAGCCTATCTCCGTTAGAAGCTTCCTAGGAGCCATTCAACATCATCACTCAACAATTTTTTACTTTTAACCTTGAGGACAATGTTACCGAATTGGGAGGGGTAATTGATAAGCCCCCAATTAAATATACCTATTCTAGAATAAACAAGAAGAATGGAGAAGGGGGTAAGCAGTAACAAATTTGGTTAGTTTAGGTAGGGTAACCAAATTCTATTTTAGGAGCCTATAAATAGAATAAGAAGGTCAGGAGAGGAGCATGCTTATTTTGAGTGTGTAAAACCCATTGGGCAGAGAGTTACATCCATCTCAAACGACTGCTCGTTATATTTACGCTTGTATTGTTCAATGTCAAAGAAATTAATACAGAAAAATTCACTTCTGTTTGTCCTCATCTTCATCAGAGCCAAATCCTAAAGCAGAACCTATCAGTCTCACAACTAGCTTTACTTCTGTATTGGAGTAACCAGGTTACTAGCCTTTTTGCAATAATGTCCGACTTAACTGTGGGCCTATGGCATTAAGCTCCATCCTATTTTTACACAATTTCGGATTATTGTACACTTATTCTTTTAACATTCTGAGAGAGTGATTCGCTCCACCTCATTGGATCACTGGCATTATCTTGTGGACTACTCGATTCCCTTTGCCAGATTGAAGCAGCAAGAGCCACAATTGACAAATTGCTGTATAGAAATTCAGTGAGCGAAAGATTTATGAATGGAATGCCACAATATACAAATTAATTTGACCATAAACAGAATATTTTTGACTAGTTTTGGTGGGGTGTGCCAAGCCCATGCATTAGTGCAATGCTCGAAGGCCCAAGTAGCAAGCTCTACTGACTATTAAGCTGATGTTTCGATATGGGACAAGAGAATGGACAACCTCCTCTTATTCCTTTCTAATTCATTCCTTTTTCTGTAAATAAAGAATCTATGGGATTAATGGATACCAACATTTTGCTGAATAGTTTTCAGTGGTCTTCATTTGAAGAAATGGATTAAATCAGTATTTTGATCTGTGTTTTGTGGGGTGAGAGAAATCCAGTGGCTTATCGAGTGAAAAGACGTCCCACTAACAGATTCTTCGATGGTTTTAAGGAATGAAGTTATTCCAAATCATGTTGGTGGTTTCATGTCAAATGTTCCAGACATTTGTTGGGAGCTTTCTCTCGGAAGTTTATAGTAGCTTTAGTACGACGCGAATGATTCATTGTGCTAAGGTCCTTGGATGCCTTTCTTGTTCCACTAAATATGACCAAATTCTCACATTGTTCGTTTTGTTATTACAACCTTATTTTTGATGTCAGAGACTAGATGCTATGTTCAAATTCTCATTGGATCTCGATTGTTCTTAACAATGACGGCTATTCATTTAAGTCTCTGGGTAGCACCACTAGATCTTCAACAAGGTGGAAATTCTAGTATTTTGTATGTACATGTTCCGTTGGCTCAGATGAGTATTCTTGTTTATATCGCCATGGCTATAAACTTTGTTCGATTTCATTTGCTAAAATATAAATAGCATCTCTTCAATAAACAGAAGCACATAAATGTCAAAAGCAAAAGTGAAGAGATCTTGAACCTTTAAGCATGTCATAAAAAGGTAATACCGCAAAAGTAACCCACATTAAGCATTCTTATTCATTTTACATTGAAGAACCAGTGACTAAGTAAACATTCTTATTCATCTTACATTGAAGACCTGACAAGAACAAATTTTCCTAGCAAATAAGCTACTTATACAATGAAATGCTCAAAAAATGACTTGATGCAGATTACACCTCAATCTTGCGCAACAAACATTGTTCTTCAGATGCACTGGGGGGTAACGGAATCCAATCCCCCTTGTATGTACCATGATGGATTTATGAAGCATGAAGAGAGATGTGCTAGAGGAACCTTTTGCAACATACAATCAGCAGGTCGACCGCCAGAAAGAATTACATCTAAAATTTTCTATGTTATAAATAAGAGTCGATTCAACAACTAAGCTTAATGAGTTGCTTTTGGTCCTTCAACACGTAATACTGTGAGATGAATAGCATGTCAATTCGTCTGCTACCAATGGAGGGACAGTAAAGGAAACCTGAAGTGTCTGTTCGAAGATATGGCCTACATTAAGCAACTTCTCCTGTAACTAATTTATGATTACTCATCACCGAGAAGAGAGGATCAACGCATATGACAAAATAGTAAAAATGCTAGAAGAGGCTTGATAATGCTAGAAGTAAAAATATATTAGAATGTAATCTCTGGGCTTGATATGATCAGTTTTGCTGTGTACAGAAATTGTGCACACAGAAAATTGCTAAAACACACACAACACAGGTGGGCCCTTCATTTTTGGTAATATTTAAATTCACGTGGGGCCCACCTCCATGTGAGATTTCAATACTGTAGGGGATTTTTCTGCAAATGGAAAAATTTTGATATGATTGACCCTATTCATTAAGAATCTCGAAAAAAGACAAATTCAACAATATGATAGATGAATTATTAATAATCATACTCCTTGCATAAAGAAGAGGCTATATACAACAGAAAACTGTACTTTTCAAGAAAGAAGAATATACACCTACCTCATCAAATGCTGCTCCAATCATTTGAAAGCCAACAGGCAGGCCTGCGGACCCCTTCAACAAATCCACACGGTAAAACCAGAGCAAGCAAGTTCACATTGACCTTCATCAAGGAGAAAATTATTATAAAAGATTGATATCAGCTCATGTGGTCTCCCTTTGCGCAGGATCTTATGAAAACCTGAATTAGATTTATTCTCTGGAGCATTATTTTGATCAATCATGCTTGGTGTACACTTCTGTTTCTAATGTACATTCGATGTCTTCAATAGTTCAAGCTACCGATGTGAATTCATAAGATGTCAAAATTGGATACACAAAGGTAAAGATCTTCTAAGCATTAGAAGAAATCATACAAGAGAAACAAGAAGAAAGTGTTGATATAGTTGAAAAGGTTCTGGAACATAGGAAGCAAGAAAAAAGCAGGAAGAAAATATGGACAAGTTTATAAAAGAAAACAAGACTGAATAATGATCTTGAGCAACCTATAGAAGTCTTCAATAACAACCATCAAATGATTGATAATCAATTATTCCAGAAAGATTAGAAGTAATGGAAGAATCGAATTCAACACACATTTCCTCATTGTTTCCACAGATTGCATGAAGTTGAGAGATTTTTGAGATTTTAAGCCTAAAAAATGCTACATCAACTGTTTTAGTTTACTGTGACACTTCAAGGATGAGTTTTCTCAGATGTATAGGAGATGCAAAACATTTCACTAAACGAAGGCACAATTTTGAATTCTACGATTAGGAATATTTGTGAAAAGTTTAAGCGATTTAGAATGGAATCTAGGTCCTTTACCTTTAGATTTTTGCTGGAATTTTATTCTATCCATTGTGTTTTAGGGTGCAGGAAATTGTCTATGGGCAATTTTTTTTATTTTTTTAATGAAATTTTAATCGTGCTGCTTACTTGCTTAACTAGAGTCCTATTGATCTAGAAAAGTCTGTTGTGGTCATTGTTTCTGATTTTTGTGTCTTT
>CAIGRP010026155.1:0-14038 GCA_903798385.1 Fraxinus cuspidata | reverse complement strand
GAACCAAGCAACCAACATAATCGTCGACAATATGTTGACCTCTTGATTACAAAACTTTTGAATCAACCCGGATGTTTGAACGCCACAAGAAATCGATTATTGGTAAGTTCGTAATTGCTCAATGAAGAATAAATGATTTGGAAGCTAAAAGCCTAACGATTAATTCTCAATAATAATAATGTAAGTTGTTCATACAATGAGTATAGTGTCAATATTTATAGGAAAAGCCTAAAACCCTAGTTGAATCGGAAATAACTTTCTAAGAGTACAAAAGATTGCAATAAAATAGAATTCTTGTAAAATAAGGAAAATTCGCGAAAAGGAAATTTTCTTCTCCCGTTTGAACTGCAGTCGCATGGAAGCCAAAATTTGGCCCCTTGAGTCTCAGTTGGTTACTATGTGACCGCATGGTTGAAATAACTATGCGGTCGCATAGTCATGAATTTCAGCCTCCCTTTTTTCTGCCTCGACCAATGTGATCCATTAGACTTCCGTCCTCGAGAACATGGAACTTGACGTTTGGCTTGCCCCAGTCAATGTCTAGTCCACCGTAGCTTGAGCTAGCAACCCCGTCACTTCCTTGACCCACTTTACCCTTGATCGAGTCATCCATTCTCCTTCGATGATCAACGGATCCTTCGCCGAGCTCGCCCTTGTTGCATACATGTATTGGATCACATCATAATTGTTGGCAAGTTTTTAGACTACAAAATAGTAGACTCTGAAACCATGACAAGTCAAGTACAAGAATTTCAAGTTCTACTTCATAATATACATGCTGAAAAGATGAAATTGAGTGAGTCATTCCAAGTTGCAGCCATCATCGAGAAACTCCCTTCTATGTGGAGAGATTTCGAGAATTATCTCAAGTACAAATGCAAAGAGATGAATTTGGAGGAATTATAGTCCGATTGAGAATCGAAAAAGACAATAGAAACATCTAAAGGAAATCTATTGTTCAATTTGGAGCAAATTTTGTTTAAACTGGTTCAAAAATTGTCAACAAAAAATAAAAGATCTCCGGTGTGGTACCAAAAAGAAACAACTCCAAGAATGCCAAAAATTTTAAAGGAAACTGTTACAATTGTGAAACAGTTGGATATCACTCTAATGAATGTCGAAAGCCTAAGAAGAACGTAAAAGTAAGTGTGGATGAAATAGTCACCATTTCTAAAGGGATTCAAGGGATGAATCTTTCAACGTTTGTTTCTAAATGTAACAATGTTGGAAATTCAAGGGAATGTTGGTTTGATACTAGTGCTACTCGTCACATTTGTGCAGACAAGACTACGTTCTCTAACTATAAAAAGTTAAATGAAGAACAACTTTTTATAGAAAAGTTTGCAAGTTCTAAAGTTGAAGGACAAAGGAAAGTTACTTTGAAGATAACATCCAGTAAAGAACTCGTCCTCAACATTATCTTACATGTACCGAACATTCGCAAGAATCTTGTATCTGGGTATCTACTTAGTAAAAATGCCTTTAAACTTGTATTTGTATNTTATCTTACATGTACCGAACATTCGCAAGAATCTTGTATCTGGGTATCTACTTAGTAAAAATGCCTTTAAACTTGTATTTGTATTCGATAAATTTGTACTCACTAAGAATGATATGTATGTAGGTAAAGGGTACTTATGTGATGGAATGTTCAAAATAAACGTTCTTACAACTGTACCAAAACAAAGCATTATGAATAAAACTATGAACTCTACTTATATGCTTGAGTTGTCTTGTTTGTGGCATAGTCGATTAGAACATATCAGTTATAAATATATGCGCAAACTTATGAATCAAAGTTTAGTTCCGACGCTTAAAGTTGATTCCAATTATTAGTGTAAAGTTTGTGACGAAGCAAAGTTGGAGAAAACACTTTTTCACTCAATTCACAGGAATGGGACACCTTTAGAGTTAATACAAAGTGATATATATGACTTGAAATTTGTTCAAACTAAAGGTGGTGAGAAATAATTTATAATTTTTATTGATGATTGTACGAAGTATTGTTATGTCTTTCTACTATAAAGTAAAGACAAAGCATTGTATGTCTTTAAACATTATAAGACGAAAAATTGAAAACCAACTTGGTAAAAGAATAAAAAGTATTCGTAGTAATAGAGGTGGTGAATACGGCGCATCGTTTGAAAAATATTGTTCTGAGCATGGAATCATTTATCAAACAATGACACATTACTCACGTCAATCAAATGGTGTTGTTGAACGCAAAAATAGAACTCTTAAAGAGATGATGATCTCAATGTTGATAAGTTCGAGTATACCTCAGATTGTGGAGGAAGTTATTCTATCGGCAAATAGTATTCGTAACAAGATACCCCTTAAGAAAATGGAAGAAACTCCATAAAAACTACGGAAGGTCGTCCCATTTCTTATCAATACCTGAAAGTGTGAGGGTGTTTGGCTAAAGTTGAAGTATCTACACCTAAACAAGTGAAAATCGATCCTAAGACAATTGATTGCATATTTTTTGAATACGTCAATAATAGTAGTGCATATCGTTTCCTTGTACATAAATCTGAAATTCAAGATGTACATGAATGAACAATAATTGAATCGAGATGGAGAAGTGCATCATTCTTTGAGAATATTTTTTCATATAAGAACAAGGAAAATTCAAGATCGGATAAAAGAACTTATGATACTACAAATGATACTTCAAATGAGAAAGAACCAAGGCATAGTAAAAGGGTTGATCATCTACTTCATTTGGCCTAGATTTTCTAACCTATATAGTAGAAAATGAACCAAAGTCTTCAGATGAAACAATGTCTACACAGAAAGTATTGCATTGGAAATAAGCTATCAATAGTGAGATAGATTCTATAAAGCAAAATCATATTTGAGAGTTAATTGATTTACCTATTGGGAACAAGCATTTAAAGAGTAAATGGATTTTTAAAAGGAAACTTAAACTGGATGGATCCATATACAAATATAAGGCTAGATTGTTTGTCAATGGATATAGACAAAAGGAAGGACTTGACTTCTTTGATACATATTCACTCGTAACTAGAATCACATCGATAAATTTGTTAATTGCTATTGCAGCATTACATAACCTTGAGATTCATCAAATGAATGTAAAGACTGCATTCCTAAATGGTGACTTAAAAGATGAGATATACATGGAACAATCCAAATGGTTCTTCTCTTCTAATCACAAACTAAAGGTTTGCAAATTAGTTAAATTCTTGTATGGATTGAAACAAGCTCCTAAACAATGGTATCAAAAGTTTGACAAAACAATGTTGTCTAACAGGTTGAAGATAAATTAGTATAACAAGTGTGCATACATTAAACTTATACCAAAGACCTACGTGATTTTATGTCTATATGTAGACAACATGTTGATAATGGTCAATCACGAAATGATGATAAACACCAAAAAATTGTTAACAAAACATTTTAACATGAAAGACTTGGATGTGGCTAATGTAGTATTAGGGATTAAGATATCTAGAACATCAAAAGAAATTATATTTTTTCAATCTCACTACATTGAGAGTATACTTAAAAGGTATAATCTACTTGAGGAAAGTCTTGCGAAAACCCCTATTAACACAAGTTTATACTTAATCAAAAATATGGGTGAATATATATCATAACTAAACTATTCGCGGGTTATAGGTTGTCTTATGTATATTACAAACTACACTCAATCGGTTATAGCATTTGTTGTGAATAAACTTAGTAGATTAACAAGTAATCCAAACTATGATCATTGAAAGGCTTTAACAATGGTTCTTAGGTACTTGATGTATACATTAACCTATAGATTACACTTCACAAAATATCCCGCGGTATTAGAAAGATATTGTGGTGCAAATTGGATATCTGATATAAAATATTTTTAAGTCTACTAGTAGTTATGTGTTTGCCATTTGTGGAGCTGCTATATCATGGAAGTCAACAAAGCAAATGTGTATAGCTCGATCAACGATGAAATCAGAGTTTATTGCTTTGGACAAAGCTGGAGAAGAAGCTGAATGGCCTCGTAACTTCTTGGAAGATATTCCATGTTGGCCTAAGCTGGTACCTGCTATTAGCATGCATTTTGATAGTCAATCGGCTATTGGAAAAGCTCAAAACAGCATATATACCGATAAGTCTAGACATATACATCGTAAACACAATACCATTAGGCAACTGAACTCTAATTGTATCATCTTCATAGATTGTGTGAAATCAAAGGAGAACATCGTAAGGATCTTTGTAATGGGAACCCTACCTTTTTTACTACAGATCCCAAGATCTTGGTTCAAGGGAACAACTAAGTTATGAAGATTCAATAAAGTACTTGGGAAAATGTTTCCTAACTCATTCCTATGATAATTAAAATTGATTTTTGCCAAATTTTAATGTTAAGATATCCTTTTATTGATTCTTATATCTTGATTAAGTCAAGTGGAGCAGGGCAAAATACTCTTAAGAGAAGGTCCCCTATGTAAGTGTGAGGTAGGGCCACCTCAATGAAAATTGTTCAAAGGCTGAAATTTTTTAAATACTTATGAAACTCAAGAGTGGTTCAGGGCCAAAATGAACCGAATCATGAGAACCATGAACTATATAGGAAAGACTTCTATGTGAAAGTCATTCTAAAACAATTTTCGTGTAGAGAGAAAATTATTTCTAAGTCCGTTGTTATTCGTGATTTGAAGTGTTTCTACCACAAGTTTTATCCGTTGTATATTGGGAGAAAAGTATCGTAGTCCGTTAGCACTATTGCGAGGCAATATTGTCTAAAGGAGAAAAAGTTTTCACTTGCCTCAAATTTCGGTTTTTATTTTGTTTTTCTTCTTCTTACCTTCTTTCTTTTCATTTTCTAGAGTTTAATTACGCTTCTGCGAATTAAAGTTGAATATTTTCTTAGACGTAACAACTATTTACATATACTTACCACCCTATAGAAATTTTGGCCGTTTCTTAAAATTTCTCCTAAGTTTACTCTTTATAAGATAATTATTACCAAATCTACCACTCACCAAAATTTCCCTACTCTCTCTTTCTTCTCTGCTAAAAAGAGAATTAATGACCAAAAAGCTTATATTTTTCTTCCTACTTCTTTTTCTCTCAAGCACAGTTTTTTCTCAGCTTGATGAGTTCATTTGCCATGAATTTCAAGGCGTTAGCAACAACATAAGCCTAAATAATGTCTTTGAGATTGAGCACAAGGGGGTTCTTACACTAACCAACGATACTTCAAGACTCATTAGCCATGCCTTCCAATGAGCTCCAACCAATTTCAAGAACTTAACCACTGGGAAAGTTTTTTCCTTTTCAACAACGTTTGGCTTTGCTATTTTCCTTTTGAACTAAATACGATTTTTAGTTGGGAACAGAGGTTAAAGATCATCAAAGGTGTGGCTTATGGACTCCTAAAAGATGAATATACCAACTAAGGATTATTGCAATCATATAACATGATTACATATATAATTTTAATTTTCAAAACATCTTTCAGAATCGTTGGATAATAAACTCTCAAACATGAGTTGTAGGGTTTGAAAAACCGCTACTGAGAATCACCCAAAATTGGTATTTTAAAAAACACTCATAACTACTACCTCAAAACTCCCAATCAAGCCCTAAGTGTACCCATGGAACTGGTACATGTTTTGCTGCAAAAATCACATTTTCAATCTACAGCAGTTTATTTAACATTTGCTGCAAATATCGACTTTTCCATCTATAATTTTTTATTGGGTAATCATATTCACACCACAATTTTTATTTATTATGCTACATTTTAATTGCACTTAAGGTTATTGATCTTTGTTCATTATAGCACATATGTTTCCAACGATCTTATCCTAAAACTTTTCATCATTTAACAAAAATTGTATTTGATGACATTGTTTATGTCCAAATATTCGTTGAAATGGCACAAAACAACTTATTTTTCTCATATTTTTATAAATAAATAAATAAATGTGCGTAAAAAAAATATTATTCTCTTATTTCAAAGCATGAAAATAAAATATTTTGATATAAATCATCATCAAGGACGGGACTGGCTAATTAATGTGGAGCTTAATTGCAATTAAAATATGGTGTATTAAATAAAAAAAATAATGGTGGCAATATAATCACCATTGTTTATTTAATGGTTAAGAAGTCAAAATTTCAATAAAAAGCTAAAATATCCTTCACTTTAATTAAATAGAACGAAAATAATACAAAATATAAAGAAAAGAATTAAAACCTAAAAGGCAAAAAAGTACAAATGAGACTTTCTCCAAGGACCCACCCCAAGTTCAAAACCATGGAACTTCTTCAACCATAGATTAATTGGAAATTACATTGCAGTCGATTTTTAAAAATTACAGTTCTAAAATCAAGTTTAAGATTTAATTATTCATAAATCAGGTGTTTAATATGTAATAATTAAATTTCAAATTTCAAATCTAATTACGAGTACATCCCGTAATTTAAGTTGTTCGAAATTGTAAAACAACTGTACTTCCTTATTTTTTGAAAACCATCTTTACCTATGTACAATTCCCTCTCTTGCACAAGCACATGAAAACTTTTCACATTCTTTCATCGTCAATAAATACCTTCGGTGAGCTCGGTGTCGCTTTCAACCATACATGCTCTTGCTATTATACACGTCATATTTTCAATTTTTCTCTGTGAGAACTATAGACTCTAACATCTATGTAAAATGGTTCAATTAAGGAGTGGAAACTGGAGGAAGAAGGTAGATAAGGCCCCAAATAGAAGAGGTAAAAGAAATGGAAAGGACATACCGAAAAAATCTCCATAAAAAAGACACAACTTCTAGGCCACTCACAAAATCAATTTCAAACAAGATATTTTGAATTTTTTTCCTTTTTTGTTTGAAGTCTATTTATGTAAGTCAAATTTGATGAGTAACAAGTATTGCCAATGCACTCGATATTTGTGACTTGTGCTCGATTCAATTTAGTAGCAAATGAATTGGATAAGAGTTGTTATTTAAAGGGTTGTTTTCTATAAATTGATGTTGTTTGATTTAGGAATGAGTTGTGACCTAAATTTAACCGATTGTGACAATATGAATTTTGTACATAACAACAAATATATCGTTATGATGTGTTCAGAATTGATGTTATTTGATTTAGAAATGTATTATGACCTAAATTTCTCTAACTATTACTTGAACATCCATTTGTGATCAAACTTTCATTTGATTTTAGCATGAATCCTTATGTGATATTGTGTTGACAACTAGAAGCTTTAACTAGATTCATTGTATATGTTACTTGATTGACCTGATTGTCTACCATGCTTTTGTGACCTATAATCATGTACCATTCCAAATTTGATTTTAACATTGTTTAGATCTAAAAAAATAATGCAAGTGTGGAAGTATATTATCCCAGAAGACGGTTTCCCATGAACATTACAATAACCTTGACAAAAGGTGTTTAGACAATCTTCAAAATAAATCTCAACGAAGCCCAATGGATTCTATTGCAGGATACGTGTTTCTCGCACTTCTTGGAGTGTCGTGAAATTATGGTTTAACCACAATTGATCCATTATTTTCTATTGAGGCAAGTGCAACATCTGAAAGAAAATGAGATATGGTTCAATATAGCTAGATTAGTTAGATTTTCCCTGCTACAGTTCTATTTAGTTACAATCATAAGATATTTTGGCAATGATGAAATAAATAAGCCTGAAAAAGTCCATCACATTTATACTCTAGTCAAGTTAAGATTGTGACCCACGAAGATGTTAGATACGTATTTTTTTCTGCGGGTTGCCTTCCAGATCAGGATGTTGCGATTTTTGGGGCTGTGTATTTAATTACTTCATATCTATTTTCAAGATATTACAAGAAGGTTGTTGATCACTTCTTGATCGTACTGACTGAAAATTTTTCTATGATGGACATGATCCCATGGGGGAAGACACCATTTGATAATACCATCAGTTCGTTAAGAGGGGGTTTGAGTAAGAGGACAACCCATTATAGGTTACGAAGTCTGCTGGTAGCCTTTCAAGTATAGATATATGAGACAATTCCTAATCTCGATGGAAATGTGGTTAAAATGATGTCTAGAATATATCCCTAAATCAAGAATTGGGCAGGCAAGCACCACTAGACTTCTAAGTTGGAAGGACCTAATTACTTTTCCAACCTGGATGTAAGGATTTATAAACAGGTCTGACTTGTGTTGTATGTAAAATTTCATATAATGTTTCATTGTTGACGTTCTATTTTCAATGTATTTGGAATGGCATATTCAGATGTGTGACTTAGACTCGTTAGGCCTTGAGATAACGATGTCATACATAAATGGAATGTTGTACAGCAGATCAGTTCAATGGGAGCTGACACGTGAAGAGAAGAGAAAGAAGGATAGAATGGGAAGCTCAAGCAACCATGCGGGAACAAGTAGAAAGGCAAGTTCTTATGATCTAAAACCATCTACATCAGTGCTCATGATAACCAATGATAGACTTGGACATGCCGATGTTGAAGATGATGACGATTTTGTTGATCCCCCATCGACATGGCATGAGACCTCATACCATGTTCATTTTCACATGGATGGGGTCCGTCAACTGACGCTCATTCTTTGTAGGCACTACATTCATTTGGCCCTCCATCGGATGATGTAAGTTGCCAGTTTAATGTTAGTGTTATATATCATTTGTACTCACATTTTATTGACTTCAACATAATATTTTACATTCTGACATGAGATCACAGGCAAATGTACCTAGGTTACATGTCTACGTTATTAGGTCACAATTAAAATTGCACTGGTCACCGGTCATTGATTTCTGGATGCATTTTGCATTATGATAGTGGTTAGATGTCACATGTTAATATGTCACGAGTCTTAGGACACATGTCACAAGTCAATTTGCAAGGGTCACATATCACTCATTGATTTATATCAAATTTTACATTCTACGTGTCATTTATTCATGTTCACATTTTACAAGTGCTTAAAAATTGAGAAATAAGCTCATTGGGCAAATTCTTAACCCCAATTAAAGACTAAAGTGTTGACCATGCAGCTCAATGATGTTAAGTCATTGATGTCGTCACTGAAGGTGGATCGGAATAAAAAGTTGAATCATATTATCCACATGCAAGATGAAATCAGATCTGAGTTGCTGGACATAAAGTTAAACATGAACTTTTTGTTGGAATTTGTGAATGCCTTGATTTCTAGTTCGATTGAGGAAATTTTGAAAAATTTTAGCGAAAAATCTAATACACATATTGTTAGAGATTCAAAAAAGCTAGAGGAATTAAATACATGATATTTTCAACATTTCTCATGATCCATATTTGATATTTGGCATTTCAATTTTGTTATACTTTCAAGGTAAGAATGTAAAACCAACAACGGATAAGAAAGGCAAGGGCAAGATAGACCCTACTATGATCTTGAATACCGTTATATTTTTTAAACGCCCTCATTTGATTTGGGTGTTGGATCTACACAACCTAACCTGTATGATCTGCTTAAATCTAAAGAACTACAGCAGTAGGTAGACTCTATAATAGATGATGTTGTGAAGGAAACGGAAATTGTTGATCGAGAGGCATTTACAAGTTCATTTACAAATACAAGTATCAATTACATTATAGGTCACAAATCACATATAGGTCATAAGTCATGGCAGTTCATAAGTCATAGAGCAGACACGTTACCTATGGGTTGTCCAATAATGTCTGATTTCTTCTTAAGTATTGTTTGACTTCGTACAATCTCCTTTCGATCTCTAATAGTTCTGTAGTAACAGTTTTGACTGAAAGTTCTAATTTTGTAGTATGTGACCATCTCAAAAATATTTATGCAGTGATATCTGATACCTATAGTATGGGACCATCTAAAGTATGTAACAAGTTTTGTACTACACATATAGCTCACAAATATTTGATAATGTCACAGATGTATGAGATGAACAGAATTACCTAATATGTTTAATGTTACATTATTCTACAAGGGTTACCTATTTTTGCACGAAGGTTTGGATTGTCGTTGAAGAGGGTTCCCAAGACGACAATGATACTATAGTCTCCATTCGTTGCCAGTGAAGGGAGACTATACAAGCCTTCGGACAGTTTTGTAGTTTTCTAACATTATAATCAACATGTGGAAGATGCTGATGTGGCTAAATTTTAGAATTGGTTTCATAGAGGATACAAACCAAGGAATAAGTACGTATGCTTCATATTTTGTGTACTGTGTTCTAGAACTAATTATATCCAAATAATTCATTCTTCATTTTTGTTTACAAGAAAAATTTTAACATTCCAGATGATGTTATTCGTTCACCTTTCATTCTTAGTTCGTCCTCGATAGGAAATAAAATATGGTGACATGAGCTTGTATGTTCACCTAGAACCAATTTAATGAAATATTGAAGTGAACACCAAAAATAAGTGATCTAACTATGGTCAAAGTGTATCATCAATTGGTTTTCTATTATTTGGTTTTTTTTTTGCTTGATCTTGGCTTCATTGAATCAAATTGCTACAAGTTTTGCTACTTTGACCATTTCCTTCACAACTTCCATATTTAAGAGTTGGTTTTTCTTCACTGGATGTCATTTTCCTCTTTTCACTAGGTCTTTGTGAACTTCTCTTTTGATTAGAGCTAATACAACTATGTCTTGCATTTTTTCAGGCACTGTCCATTCATTTGGATTTCCAATTGGAAAAATCAATCTTGGTACGCATTCATATATTTCTCTCTTATGTAATAATATGAACAATAATCGTATGGATCCCTCTTTGGATTTGCAATCACAACCAACATTTGTGGACATGGTAACTGATCAACTTGAAGCATCTTGCATGTTCATGTACATTGCTCTATATCAAAGACAAAAAAAAAAAAAAAATTCATCACTAACTGACAATATGGTTTGTCTGGCAGGAGATACCTACGAAAAGTGATGAAACTTATACATATGTCAAGTCATAGAGATGAAGTTCAAGTTACAGGCATAAAGTACAATCACGGACATAAATTTCATGTCATATAGATAAAGTACTAGTTTATGTACAAGTCATAGAAATGAAGTTCTAGTTTATGTATGTGTCAAAGGAATTAAATACAAGTAACAACATATATATGTTACGTCACAGAGATATATTAATGTCACAAAAATAAGTTCGAGTCATAAAGATGAAGTTCAATGGCATGGAGATAAATTTATGGTTTATGTACATATCACATACATTAAATACAAATCACACTATATATAGTTCAGGTCGCAATTGCTACAATAAAGCTACAACATGGTAGTTCTTGATTACCTTTGTGACTACATTGACTGATTCCACTATATTTGATTTCATTGTGGGATATCTATTTGCGGTCATGTGGAATCGTAAATACTTTTCTAGTCCAACTTCATAAACATGATGATGTAGATTATATCCATTACATTTATGAACTTGTTTATTTATGCAAAATTTGATTGAAAGTAATACATTACTAGGTACTAATCTTGTTATCCATTGTGTCTAGCTGTTACATGCTATATTCGAATTTTGGCAATGTGTATGAGCTAACAATTGAATTAAATGCTTACGATATGTTGTAACCTAATTTATCTTAATATGATATCAGGTTTTGTAGAAAATGATATGATAAAATCCTATGAAAAGTTCTCGGATACATATTTTCAATGTATTCCTAATACTATTATGGTGATTCGATACAAAACACAATCATTCACTATCCGCATAAGCCTTCTTCAAGTTTTCGAAAAATAATGTCCAATATCTATCATTCTCATTATCTGCAATTCTAAATACGAGTATGAATATGTTGTTAATTGATATCCTGCATGCATGCCATGAAAAGAGTACTACTATAGTGTTCATTCAAATACGTGCCATCGACCACAATCACAAGCATACAATACTCCTGTCTTTGAATTAAAGCATTGAGTGATATGAAGCAATATTTGAACCTATTGTGACCATCAAGCTCTAATCATGTGACCGTGCTAGGATTTATTTGTTGGAGCATGGAAAAGAAGCTTGGTATCTTACTGAATGAATCTGTTGTCCTAATCATTTTCAAGGTTTGTTCCCGAAATCTCCAGGCATTCACATAGATCAAAACAATTTCATACATATGCAATATATTATTTGGAGTGTATATGGAACGCGGCCATGTGCACTTGTACTTGAAGCAAAATAACACAACTGATGTTAATACTTGCCTATGAGATCCTAATACTATGTTTGAAACCTATATGTGACTCGTGTGTGCTGTCGCAGGCACTCAAAAGTAATATCTTAACCTCTAAAACTAATATATTAGTGGAAATAAGGGTCGATCCCACAAAGAGTGTGTAATTCAATAATTTATGCTTCGTACAATGATTTGGGAGTTTTGTATACAAACAATTGTAAATGAAGAAATTAATAACAATAAAAATTAAATTAACGAAAATAATCAAAAGACAAACATTGGTCTAAGTCCACATTCACCATCGAAAATCCACGATTGATCATAGATACAAGGATAATTCAATTCATGTTTTGAATATTCATCGTTGGAATTGATTAATATTTCTCCTTAATTTTAGTTAGTTACAAACCAGCGTTCTAATTAACCATAATTATTAAATAACCCCAGACCATCGCTCAAGATCCAATTTAATAACAGCTTTACACAATAGAGAAATCGATGAACTAGATAACACAAACACAAGCGGTTGCATTCAATCTATTTAAACATTCTTCTTAAGATTCAATAACCTCTATCGCAGAAAATAATCAAACCCTAGTACTTCACAAGTTAAAGAAATCAAATAATTACCGATTTGATGTTTAATTTAGCAGTAGTTTGTAACGAATAACAAACTAGTAGGCCCCCTAGCAATTAAACATAATAATCATGAAAATAAGTGCAGAAGAATATTCAATACTAAAAAACATGAATTAAACTAAGAAAAACTATTTAGATCTCACAATATGTGGTTCCGAGTCTTCAATCTCCTTCGACCAAGTATAAAAGTTTAGTTAAAATTCATGAATCTAAGAGAAAAATAATGAAGAATGGAGTTTGGAGGCGTTCAGTACATTTTTCTTTCGTTCTAAGGTTTTAAAATATGTATTTATAATTGTTTCCATAGGTAGTTGACTTAAATTCAGAAATCAGAATTTTCGTGTCGAGAATGAACCATGCGACCGCATGGTAGTAAGTCATGCGATCGCATAGAATATTGAAACTGGGCTCTGAAATTCGCTGAAACACCTCTTGTGGCCGCAAGGAATTAAAGTCATGCGACCGTATGGTTTTCTCATTTTTCTCCGGATAGCCTTCAGTATGTTGGTCATATCTTTCTCTCCGATGTCCGATTGTAGTGATTCAAATTAAGTTGGAAAGCTAACTCAAATGGGCTACAATGTTTCTTCAAAAATCATCTTCCAATTCAAACGTTTTTCAAGTCAAACATGGGTCTCAATATGATGCTGAAAACTGATGCATAACTTCTTAGATTGGAAATTGATGTGTGATCATACTTTAACGAGATTTCATCCCTTCGATGTCTTCTTTCATCCAATTAACTCCTAAAACTCTCAAATCTTCATCGTGAGATTCTACATAACTTTTGAGTATTTACATTTCAATCCCCCAAACTTCGCTTTCTTTCATTTTAGCCCATGTTCTCTTATTTCTTTCAAATTACGCCATATCCATAGAATTGCCACCTAAATCAAAATATGAATGTAATGAGTACATTTTGGCACTAATTAATCATACGAGCAAATAAAATAAGGAGAAAAAAAATATGCATTTTACATTACTATCAAATTCTCCCACACTTAGCTTTTGCTCGTCATCGGGATAAACTCAAATTTAATTCCCCAAAAACACCTAGATCGTAATGCCATGAACATAGAACAATCAAACTCTTTAAAACACACAACACATCATATATAAACGTTCTCACACAACTCATAATCAATTGGCTAGCATTTTCATATGAAAATGGAATAAACCAAACATGTAGACACTTACTGATATAAGCACTCAACTCT
>CAIGRP010026153.1:0-25985 GCA_903798385.1 Fraxinus cuspidata | reverse complement strand
AAATAGACGATTTAGATAAAAACGAATCTTGTTTGTTATAATCAAAACCTAGGGTCAACAATTTCAGCTTTTACTTTATCTATAAAATCAAATCTCAAGTCAATATTTTTATACTAAAATAATGTGGATGTGTGACAATTCAGTTGAAATAAGGAAAATTAGAGTAGAATAATCAATGTGAGAAAGCCTAGGGAATGATTTCACTTCACTATCAACAATATTTTTCGACTTCTATAGTTACTTCTATCAAGTTTTCCTAAATTTATAGGCAAGAATCTTAGATTAAATTCTATTCCCTCTCTCGAGTGCTACATAGAACCTATTTCTATATTTTAATTCCAATATCTCTATTTCGAATTAACACTATAGAAATTATATGCGCATGATTCTTAAATGGGATAAGTCTCAAAGGAATTATATTTTCTCTCGAAATAATTTCCTAAGTTAAGTTATTCTTAGATCATGCCTAAATTTCCCTATCTTGAGTACCGAAATTTAAAGCATCAAATTATTCAATTATTGATCAGGTAATTGAAAGCATTGTGCAATTAACACAAATAAATTAACGGGAAAATCAAATGAATTAACTATATTAAAATCCAAACATGTCTCAAGTTTAGTTACATCAAACCCTAGATAGTAAAATTAGTTCATGACTACTAGAAACGACGTATTAAATTCTAAAAAAAAGAACATGGAGAAGAAAAGAATTAGAAAAACTGTTTTGCCGTTGAATTCTTCTCCAATTAGTTTTGCCGTTTTTCTTCCCATATTTTTTTTTGTCTTCAATGATGTATTTACAGTCTCTTAGGGTATCAAGATGGACTGAAGTTGGACCAGGCCGAAAATATAAAGAAAATTACGTTTTCTTTTCTCTCGGCGTCGCGTCGAATATGTTGCAGGCGCTGCATCACCCACTAGCTAGCGCCGTGATGCCAACAGTTTTGCTACTTTTGGATTGGGCTGGGTACTACAGTACCCAGAAGCTGGTGTCGCAGCGCCAAGCTTCGTGTTTCTTCCTTTTGTTTGGCCTCCGTTTTCTCCACTTCATTTTTCTTCTTCTTTCACCTCATCTTCAAACCCACTTTTATGATTACACGTGCCTTTATCACAAGCTCCATAATACCCAATTGTCTCCGATATATCTAAACTACAAAAAAACATAAACAAACACATCAGAACACTCATAAGTGCTCAAGAACAAGCCAAAAACTATGTTTTAAATGTATTAGTTTAATGAGGGATTTACACTCATCAAACACTCCCAAACTTAATTCTTTGCTTGTCCTCAAGCAAACACAGAACAATACAAAAATAAGACTCACAAACACACAAATAAAACACACTACCAAAAGATTCAAATGCATATTTAGTTGGATAGCTTGTTTTTATGGCTCAGCATTGAAGATGTGATATCGAATTCATGAACCACTTCTAAGTTATAGTATAGAAGTCAATTTCTTACCTTTCCAATGCAAAATGTATGTGTGTGTGCGGAATCAAATACAACCCTGTGCAGTTATAAGACGATTCAATTATCGACCTTAAGAGTCAATTATTTCCTTTTTCCGCTCGTAGGATTCACACACCCCAAACTTAATTTCTTTTCACTCTTTTCCCGATGGCATAATATAAGATTAGTTTTCAATCACTACTCCTTACCATCTCTTGTCTGGATATATGTTACTGATTGCAGTTCACATATCAACAAATAAGGATTCTCCTTATCTTTGACTGCATCAACGTCCAAGAATAAATTAAGTTACCAACCACTTATCAAAGGTCTAATCCTCTAAAATAAGTGTTTGGGGCTTAATCAAAACATGTAGTGCGTCTTATTTGTCATACACCTGCTTTTTCAGATATATAAATTTTATGGATCCCATGTGTGGACGTCTCTCTGTTAAGCTTTCTAAATGACCCCTATAACGAGCTTTAGGTTGATGACTCCCAAATCAGATGATTTTAGGATATCAGGTTTTAAACCCTTGCAGGCTTAATTACTTGAGTCATAAAGACTACGAAGAGACGTTTCACAATGAAATTGTTAATGTTGTCTTCATAGGGATCTTTTAAAGTAGCTTTACAACAATTTTTTCTTTTATGCGGTGATTAGTGTAATGCTCCTTATAAAACACTCATTCTCAAAAATCGACCCCTTACTTAGGGTTTTTACCAAATTTTCATCATATTGATCTCATACAATCTACACAACTTTATCATACATGGAATCTACATTTATCTCTAACTTTCCCTATAACAGCTCAACCACCCAAACATCCTAAATTTGGCTTTAAGGTATGGTAATGTTATAGATTATCTGGATTCAGCTTCTAAAGTTGTTAATTTAGCCTACATCATTTATGAATCAACTTACTCTTGTCCAATGCAATATTTAATTCACGTGCATTTATGTTATAATTTTCTGCTAAGGTAAGTAGAAATTCCACTCAAGCACGTAACTTATTCATAATTCACAACCAAGCCATGTTTTCTTTAATATCTATATCATTGCCAACAAAATTATCCAACCCACACAAGCATGCAATTTTTTTTTCACAAGTCATACTAAGACAAATAAATAAAACACATAAAAAAGTAATTAAAATGTTAGACAACAAGTATGTTAAAGTATTACTCCCCCAAAATTAAAGTGCACATTGTCCCTAATGGGAAAAAGAGAGAAAAGGGAAAGATACCTTAATGAAAACATCAAAAGTCCTCGTCGTCACTAGGTGGAGCCGGATTTTGGGAATGAGATGGAAACAATGGCGGCGGTGGGAACCTAAGATCAGGGTGTGCAAAAGCCATGATCGCTATACAAGCATTCTGATACTGGTCATAAATGGATGACTGCAACCGATCGATTCACCCCTGTATCCCCTGTTGCCAATGATTCATTTGCAAGTCCATCGCCTTAAGCCGCCTAAGTATTTCCTCCGTAGTATTACTAGTTTGAGGAGGTGGCGACGCCTGATGAGAGGTTTGAGATGAGCTGGGCCTATCCCAACGCCCAACGAGCTTGTCGTGGAAGTCCCGCATGAATGCTGGCCGATGGTATAACACTTCTTCAAATTCGCATCGTAACACTCTCTTGTATACAAAGATCATGGATTAAGGAGGGGTGTCCCAAACTCCTAGTGGATGACCCGGCCAAGATGCGCATGATAATTTTCTAAATAACCATCCCTACGTCGATAGTCTATCCTCGCTGAATTGAATAATTCTAAAGAGCCTGCTCCTTTATTACCTCTCTAAGATTGCTGCTCAGGACCAATTTGGATGATATAAGGTGATGCCAAAACTTACAGTTACTCGTGAAACTGGAGGCGAGAAAATTAGTCACACCACTGGCATTCTGTTTCCAATCGGTACCCTCGCGTGTCTGAAGTAATACGGTGGGATCAACCCCCTCATCATGCAACTTGGAGTATTCATCATTGGGAATATATATGTGTGGTAGAAGGAATTGATGGAAACACTATCAAATCGGATCCAGTGACCTCGAACAAATACCTTGAAGTTTTCGTGCTCTTAGCATTCACAGAAAACTCCTTTACCGAAGGAATGGAAGCCGCTCCGGGTTGCATAGCAAATTTGTTCCACCCAGACTCTGTATTTTCTCAGGCAATAAATGTTCGAAACCCCACTCCGAAATGTAGTTTTGATATATCACTATTTGTTTAAATCGTTCTTCCGCCTCGGGGTTCACAAATCTCCGTTGATCATATGAAGTGGTAGAAGAAGACGCCGTGGTTTTAGATTTTTTTCCGAGGAGGTATGTTGTATAAGTCCAACTCAAACGTACAATAATATCAAAAGCACGTGGAATGACACTAGCCAATACAAGCCTAAGATAGCGTCCTTTATCAAGGAGTACAACACCGCACACCAATCTTCAAACCACAATTGTAACAACCCCAAGAAAAGCACCTAAGTGGACCACAATAAAACAAAAGAATTCACACAGGCAATACCTCAAACACCTTATAGACATTAACCTGATTCAAACACCAAGCACCAAACCCTCTAGACACCAAAACCAATAGGAATCCACACTTTTAAACAACCAAGTAAATATCCAAATCCACCATCTATTGCTCAATAGCTGTTCATGGAAGAGAGAAACTTACCCTTAAGAGTACATGTACCTATGTGGGAGGAAATTCCAACAACCAAATACACCTTGGTAACAATGTGGAATATAAGGAACTACCAATACACATAGTGCATCCAATGTGGAAAGATAACAATTAAGAAGAAAGTGAAAAGATGGGAAAATAGTGCATAGTGTTTCAATGGGGCGTGGGAAAGAAAAGGAAAGGGGGAAGGATGGGAAAAGTAGTGAAGATTTTCAAGGGAAAAGGGGGGAAGGAGTCGATAGTGTGCCAACCTCGTGAAGATATTTTTCTGCAGAAACTTCAAAACAACCATCATTTGTTGGTGTAGCAATGGCCTCTACCCATTTGGAGATATAGTCCACTGTAAGAAAGATATATATATGGCCAAAGGACAGTGGAAATGTAACCATGAAGTCTATACCCCACACATCAAATAATTCCATCTCGAGCATATTAGTCAATGGAAGCTCATGACGCCTTGAGATATTCCCAGTACGTTGACAACAATTACATGTCTTCACAAAGGCGTAGTAGTCCTTGAAAAGAGACGGCCAATAGAATCCCGACTATAATACCTTAGAAGCAGTACGTGTAGGACCAAAGTGACCTCTATAAGATGAGGAATGACAATGCTCCATAATTGATTTTGTCTCCTCCATCGGGACATACCTCCTAATCATCATATTCGCACATTTTATGAAGAGAAATGGATCATCCCATAGATATGACTTGACATCATGTAAGAATTTCCTCTTTTTGCGAGAATTCAAGGTAGGTGGCATCTTTCCACAAGCCAAGTAATTAACAAAATCAGCATACCACAGGATTCTTGATGAAACTGCTAACATGAGCTTGTCATGAAAAGTTTCTTGAATCGGATTGTTATCGATCACCTCTTCATTTTTCAATCGTGACAGATGATCAACAACAACATACTTACTGCCTTTCTTATCCCGAATTTCTACATCAAATTCTTGCAACAACAAAACCCACTAAATTAATCGAGGCTTAGCATCCTTCTTTTCAAATAGATATCGGATCGCTACATGATCTGTGTAGATAAATACTTTGGTGCCAATTAGGTAAGATCTGAATTTGTCACAGGCAAAGACAATAACATCTTTCTCTATTGTGGTGTAGTTTAATTGACCTCCATTTAAGGTTTTGCTAGGATAGTTAATTGCGGAAAATCTGTTCACAACTTTGTCCCAAAACTGCTCCTACTGCATAATCACTGGCATCACACATTATTACAAATGGTTGATCCTAATCTGGTACTATCATAACCGAAGTTGTAACTGATTTCTCCTTTATTATTTTATGCTGTGAGACAATCATCATCAAAGACAAAAGTTGTGTCTTTTTCAAAGATTGCAAAGAGGTTTAGCTATTTTCAAGAAATCTTTAATAAATTTCCTATAAAACAAGCGTGTCCCAAGAAGCTCCGAATTCCTTTGACATTAGTAAGTGGTCGTAGCCTTGCTATTGTATCTATCTTAGCTCTGTCGACCTCCAATCCCTTTGCTGAAACATGGTGGTCTAACACAATTCCTTCTTGTACCATGAAATGACCCTTTTCTCAGTTAAGAACCAAGTTCTTTTCTTCACAACGTTGCAATACTAAAGAGAGATTAAAAAGGCAATTATCAAAGGAAGTACCAAAAACAGAAAAATCATCCATAAATACCTCCATGATTTCCTCTACCATGTCTGCGAAAATAGCCATCATACATCTCTGAAAAGTCACTGGAGCATTGAATAATCTAAACGGCATCCGTCTGTAAGCAAAAGTCCCATTTGGGCAAGTGAATGTCGCATTCTCCTAATCCTCTGGTGCTATTGCAATCTGATTATAACCAGAATAACCATCAAGAAAATAATAATGAGAGTAGCTTGCTAGTTTATCCAGCATTTGATCAATGAATAGAAGTTGAAAGTGATTTTTTCTAGTTGCTTTGTTCAACTTTCTATAATCAATGTAAACCCTCCAACCAGTCACTATTTTTGTAGGTATCATCTCGTTATTGTCATTCTTGACTACTGTCATTCTACATTTCTTTGGCACCACTTATACTGGACTAACCCATGCACTATCTGAAATAGCAAATATAATCACTCCTTTCAGTAGCTTAAGTATATCTGCTTTCACCACTCTTTCATAGCTAGATTCAGTCTGCGTTGATGTTCAATAGATGGCTTGTAAGAGTCTTTCATGAGGATTTTGTGCATGCAAACTGTAGGACTTATCCCCTTAATATTAGCTATAGACCAACAAAGAAGCTTTGTGTTCTCTCAACACTTTTAGTAATTTGTCTTCTTCATCCCTGGTCAATGAAGAAGAAATAATTACCAAAGATGTACAGTTTTCCTCCAAGAACGCATATAGAAGGTTTTTTGGAAGTTGCTTCAGTTTAGATTTACTGCTTTCATTACCCTTGCTATCATCTGAGTCCACTGCATCCTGAGTATCTTCAATCTGTGATGGATTATCATTAAGTGGTGATGATTCAAGAGCCAATATGCAGTCAACTAAGTCCTTTCTTCCTGTGTAACCTCCAGAAGTGCCAATATCATCCTTTGTTACACTAAACATCATACAATGCTCTAGGGGGGTCTTCAATGAATACTTTCTCTTCCTTCACATAGCATCAATGAAGGTAATTATATGGCAAGTATTGGTGTCAGCTGGAAATCTCATTGCTTGGTAGATATTGAACATCACTTCTTCTTCATTCACTCTCAAAGTCAGCTACCCGCCTTGTACACCGATTAAGGCTCTTCTTGTTGCTAAGAATGGCCTACCCAGAATCAATGGAATCTCCTGATCTTCTTCCATATCCAATACCACGAAGTCAACTGGGAAGATGTATGAAGGACCTGTCACTAGTTGTAGAGTAATCGTTGTTGGTTTTACCTCCCCAAGGCCTAACTTTCTGAACACTGACAATGGCATCAAGTTGATGCTTGCTCCAAGGTAAAAAATGGCTTTATCAAAAGAGGAGCCTTCAATGGTACATGGAATAGAGCTACCTGAATATTTTATTTTATGAGGGAACTTCTTTTGAAGAATGGCACTACATTCCTCTGTCCACTTCGCCGTCTCATATTCTTCCAGTTTTCTCTTTTTCAACATTACCTCTTTCATGAACTTAGCATAGTTTGGCATCTGTTCCAAAGCATTTGCAAATGGGATATTAATATGAATTTTCTTGAAAGTATCTAAGAACTTGGCAAACTGTGCAGCAAATTTCTTCTTCTGACATCTCTGTAGAAATGGAAGTATTGGCTTGATGATTGGTAGGTTAGCAGGAAATGATATAGAGTCAGGGAATTCTGCTTTAATGATATAGAGTTAGGCTTGATGATTCTCTTGTTCTGCAACTGTCTATTCCTCGCTCTAATCAGGTGTAGAGGTTGATGATACTATAGGCGTGTTCTCTCTAGCTTCTTTACCACTCCTCAAAGTAATAGCTTTGCAGTGTTCCTTTTGATTTACCTCTGTATCACTTGGAAACTTCCCTTGTTGTTGAGATTTCATTGATGTAGCCAATTAACCAATATGAACTTCACGATTATTTATTGTAGCTTCCATATTGGTCACGTGAGTCTCAATATTATCCAAGCGTGATTCATCTTTGTTGACTGAGATCTTGTCTCATAAATAAAAGTTCCCAGGAGGTCTTGTAAAGATGTTTTACCTTCTGACTCTTGAGTGTTGAAATCGGGAGGATGTTGGAGTACATTCCTATTATTTTCATATGATGATTCTCGTGATTTCGAAGCCCTGGATGGTAGTGATTAACAGAGTAGTTTCCTCTCTGATTGTAATTCCTACTGTTCACATATTGAGCTTGCGCATTTGCTATTTCTATCTCCTGATGTGCTACATAAGCAGCCATAACCGAATCTGACTTCTGTTGATTACTCTGAGTAGTAAGTGTAGCTATCTGATTAGTAAGTGTTGAAACCTGAGCTGCTAGTGCAGTGATATGATCCATATCATGTAAACCCACTACTCTCTTTACGCTTGATCTCTCACTCGGCTATTGGTTACTGTTTGTAGCTATGTCATCAAATAGAGCATGTGCATCATCTACTGTTTTAGCCATTAATATACCTCTTGCAGTTGCATCCACTATGGTTCTTATTTGCCCATTTAACCCGTTGTAGAAGATCTCAATCTACATCCAATTCTGAAAACCATGTTGAAGACACCTTCTAAACATGTCTTTAAACCTTTCCCACACTTCATAAAATGGGTCGAAGTTAAATTGTCTGAATTGACCAATTTCACTCCGAAGTTGAGTCGATTTGGAAGGTGGGAAGTACATCGTGAGGAATATCTGAGCTAATTCAACCTAAGTAGTGATAGAACCATATGGTATTGACTGAAACCAAGCTTTGGCTTTATCTCTCAAGGAGAAGGAGAAAAGACGGAGTTTAATTGCCTCTTCAGTAATTCCATTCATCTTCATTGCATCACAAATTTCCAGAAAAGAGCCCAAATGGGCATTTGGGTCTTCTGTTGGAGCTATGTGTATCAATCCTAGCTTTAGTTTGAAATTATTTGCGGTGATAGTCAGGCGCACGATTCCAGAATAGTTGTCATTGACCACCGACTTTAATTGCCTAGGGATTGATTTCACCTCACCATCAACAATGTTTTTCAACTTCTATAGTTACTTCTACCGATTTTCCTGAATTTATAGGCAAGAATCTTAGATTAAATTCTATTTCCTCTCTCGAGTGCTACATATAACTTATTTCTATATTATAATTCCAATATCTCTATTTCGAATTAACACTATAAAAATTATATGTCCATGGGATAAGCCTAAAAGGAAATATACTTTCTCTCGAAACCTATAATTTTCTAAGTTATGTTATTCTTAGATAATGGCCAAATTTCCCTCTCTTGAGTACTGGAATTTAAACTATCAAATGATTCAATTATTGATCAGGTAATTGAAATCATTGCGCAATAATTAACACAAATAAATTAACGGGAAAATCAAATGAATTAACTATATGAAAATCCAAACATGTCTAAGTTTAGTTACATCAAACCTTAGATAGTAAAAGTAGTTCATGACTACTAGAGATGACATATTAAATTCTAAAATAAAGAACATGGGAAAGAAAAGAATAAGAAAAACTATTTTCGTTCTTGAATTCTTCTCCAATTTGTTGACATTTTTGCTTTTGATGATTGCTCATTTTTCTTGCCTCCTAAGCCGTTCTTCTTCCCATATTTTTTGTCTTCAATGATGTATTTATAGTCTCTTAGGGTATCAAGATAGATTGAAGTTGGACCGGGTAGAAAATATATAGAATATCACGTTTTCTTTTCTCCCGATTCTGCTGTTTTCTGGACTAGACTGGGCGCAACAGCACCTAGAAGCTGGCATCGCAGCGCCCAGCTTCATGTTGTTTCCTTTTGTTTGGCCTCCATTTTCTCCTATTCTCCACTTCATTTATCTTCTTCTTTCAGCTCCTCTTCAAGCCAACTTTTATGATTACACGTGGCTCCATCCCAAGCTCCATAATAAGTCATTTTCTCCGATTTATCTAAACTACAAAACAACATGAACAAACACATCAAAATGTTCATAAGTGCTCAAGAACAAGCCAAAAACTATGTTTTGAAGGTATTAGTTTAATGAGTGATTTACACTCATCAACATAAAACTTTAAAATGCACTTATTAAGCATCCGATCAAAATCAATGTAATGTGCTGTAAGATACATGTAAGCAACATTCTGATTGGAAGTCCAAGTATCAGTGCTAATGGAAACTATTTGACAGTGAAAGCGAAGACTTATTTCAATTTTAATTTTTTTATCCAAATATAACTAATTAATATATCTAACAAGAGTCTTAAAAGATGGGGGCTCAAATGAGGACATGCTATACTACAAAATAATCTAAATCGACGAGTTTTGATAAATTTAAAAGGTAGTTCTCCAGTATTACCATATTAGCACATGCAACTCTATACTCTTTCTTACTATGACTAATAGCTATAGGATTGCTTCAACTACCCTTTTTTGGTTCTAAAAAAATTATGATTTTCTATTTCTCATCCTACAATCTGCTAGGGTACTTTTTACAAGTTGCTCCACATGTGGCTCCTACTCTATCTACTACTACGCCTGTCATTAGCACCACTGCTTCACATACTATTACTTCTTTGCAATCAGACCATTCTACAATTGCTTTTATAGGTTGGATACTCAGAGTCTTCTTATTTCCACATTAGCTGCTCTTCCAGTAGTTCAGTCTTTGGCCTACATCAGTAATGCCCCTATGATGGTTAGTTCTACATACTGTGATTCTCTTCTAGTGTATATGTTAGAAAGGTCATTGGGATTGTTGGTTCTGATGTGCCTGTTGTACCAACACATTGTCAGCAGAATATGGAGGCATCCTTACCTCATCAGATTAGTTTTTCATTACCATCAGTTCCTACTACAGTTTCTTCTACTGAAGCTTCACCCAAGGAGTCAGGGCCGCCCATACTTCATATTTTGATTTCCTTGTGGATTTTATAGTTCGAAAACCACTGATACCAGATGACTCAGAGTTTGCAGGTATCAGAGCTACACAAATTACAAGTTCATCTTCAGTTCAGACATAGACACATATTTCCACTACCATGTCTCGTATTTGCCAGCAAGATGTTGAGGTATTTATCCCATTTCTACAGTTTGAGCAGTCAGATAAGGAGAGCACATTACAATTTGAGGGTCTTCAGAAGGGTATATTTCGTAGGTTCTTTGCTGAGGATCACGAAGACCTTGTAATCCTTTTCATCCATTTGCATATAAAAAATATATGTTTCAAGTTGATCATCAAGTGCAGAATGATCTATTAGTGAAAAATCTTCAGGATAATACTCGTCGAGTTGAATTAATTTTTTTTATCGAAAGCAAAAAATGAATCATCTAAGACAAACATGCTACTCAAAAGCATAATTCACTGTTTACCTCAGAAAACGATCATTCAATTCTCCACATGTAAGTAATGTAAATTTTTCATTTCTGGAGTGTTACGCTATGAACAACCTAGACGTATATATAATATCCATGTTCAGAATATCAATATGCTGCTTTTGACAAAAAGAACAAACAGTTTCAAGAAAAGAGTCACATCCATTGTCCATCACCGCTTGGAGTTGTTCTTTATAAATTTTGACAATTTATTTGAGGTTCCTAAGATCATTTTCATGAGATGAAGACTAAATGCAAAATAAAATCTTACTATCATGGTTAATAAATTACGTGCTTCATCTTTTTTTCAAGAACTTGTAACATCCTAAGCGATTATTTCAAGTACATCAATTATAATGAAAGCTTCGTGTATCACGAGAACATTTTAGGGGTATCATGAGAGCTCTTCAACAATTCGAAGTCTTTGCTTATCTTAAAGAAGAATACGTTGTTTAGCTAATCCTACAACAACATTCATCACTCTATCAACCATATAAAAAAATGCTTCAATCTCTACATGCTTGTTTGCTATAGCAACAAGAGTTATTTGAAGTTGATGAGCATCAATGAATGTAGAAATCATTCGAGTTTTCTTTCAAAATAAGTGTTTTGAGATTATTAAACTCACCTTGCATATTACTAGCTCCTTCATAACCTTGATCTCTCAAACTAGTATACTTAATTTATATCTAGAGAATAAGTTATCAATATCAGCTTTAAGAGAGATAGATGTGGTATTCAATACATGCTCTATGCCTATAAAAAGTTCCAGTACACATCCATTCTTGTTCACATAACGAAAAACAATATACTTTGTTCCTTAACTGATATGTCATGCGATTCATCAACCAGAAAGAAAAATAAATCATTACCAGTATCATTGGTAATAACACTAATTGTTTCAAAAGTATAAGCATTTACAATATATTTTTGAATGTCCAGTCATGTCAATTAGAGATTCTCAAGAGCATTCTCGAAAGTAACGGCTTTAATCTCCTCATTATGATCAACAAGAAAATGCAAAAATTCAAGAAAATTCCCTTGATTATTTGAATATTCAGATTCATCGTGTCCACGAAATGCAAGCCCATGTCTAAGAAAAAAGCCGAACACAATCTACTGATGCACCTAAACGAATTTGAAAGTTATTTCATGATTGTTGTGATGGTTTCAAGAAACTTGCCTGAATATTTTTCTCTTGATTCATGAATAGTTCGCACTTAATCCGAGCTTTATTGTGTGCACTCTTATGATTTCCAATGTGCACTTGAAGTTTTTCTTTCTTTTTTAATTTGAGAACCCTCGCTCAACAAAAGTATCATCACATCCTCATTCCACACTTGATTTAAAAAGATAATAGTAAAAGCACAATGCAGCATCTTTCGCTATGATATACTCCAACGAAGAAGAAAATTTGTAAAATCTAGAAGATTAAAAACACCTCAATGAAAACATTTCTTATTTTTTCTGCGAAAATTTATGCTTGGAAGGCTGACAAGGACCCATTTGTATGTATGCTCTTCGAACTTCATCCCGAACATTAACATAATATTCCATAATGGGAATTCGTAGTCCAAGATTTGTAGGAAGTTGTGCAACATCAATTTTACCTTGATTATCTATTTCATCCCGAACATCATCACTTTTATCTCAGACAACATCACTTTCATCCTGAATAACATCACTTTTACGGTCAATATCATCTTCAACTTGAATTTGCTTCTCATGAGCAACCACACCATCACTGCTAGATTTTTTTTTTCTATCAATATTTTGACCTTCAATAGAAACTGAAACTTTCCTTTTTAAAATATTTGTCCATAACTGTTAACATTGAATTGAATACCATGTAAATAAAAACTTGCAATAAAGATTATAAATTTAACAAAGTTTTAATAAGTAACTAATAATAGTAGCACCAAATAACTTTAACAAGTCAATGTATGTAATTGTTCTCCTAATATAATAAATTTAGCACCAAATGATGAGATGGGAATTAAGATCTCTGAAAACTTTGAGTTGAAACCTAATGATGTGGGTGCAGTATGTGTTGCTTTCAAATATGTATACTTTAGCTGGGAACGAGGAGAACGGGAAAACTGAAAAGTACTGGAATTTATTTGAGATCAATGAAGCCCTTGTTTGAGGCCCATTTTTATGTTTAAATGAATTTTGTAATAGTGATTTTTGGAAAACTTGTGATTAAAAAGTAAGGAAAAATTTTGAATTTACATGCAAATTATTTTATTTATAAAATTTGGGTATAACTCGAATTCCTTGTTAAAGTAATTGACGTGCACTTCAAGAAGAAATCAGTTTGGAATGCTGTTGGAGTCTTATTCAAGTTGAAATTCTATTTTGAAGCCTTATTGGAAGTTTGGCTTGGAAAATGACTTTGTGATGAAGAAACCAATTTGGAGCAAAAAAAAAAAAAAAGGAAAAAAAAGGGATAGAACATCTGGCACCGCAGCAGAGCATGGGGCATCGTGGCATCAGCGCCCCTATTTGGTTTTTGCCCTTGGCCCCAGGACGCCTGGAAGGTGGCGCTAAGGCGACACCGTGGTTTTTTTAATTCCGTTTTTCCAAATTTCATGTCTACTTCTTCATCTAGCAAAAAGAGAGACTATTAGAACTTCAAATCAACTATATATTTCTCCATTATTGTTCATGAGTCAATAAAATTTTCAAATTCCTCTGCCATAATTCTTATCTTTTATTATTTTTTGCTTACTANATCAACTATATATTTCTCCATTATTGTTCATGAGTCAATAAAATTTTCAAATTCCTCTGCCATAATTCTTATCTTTTATTATTTTTTGCTTACTATCATATATTCATATTTTTCCATACAACGATACTTCAACCTTGAATTACAACAAGTGGATTGGAGAAATACATAATTCTTAACAAGTGGTATCATAGCAATCTCGTCGGTCCTCAACAAGTGGTATCAGAGCCACGTTCAGCAATTCCGCATAGCATAAGGTTTGATTTGTTAGAGATTTTTGATCTTGATGTCTTCCATGAAGTATGACATTCCGCTTTTGGATCGGAACACTAGATTCACACTGTGGTAGGTTAAGATGCGAACAGTACTTGTACAGATGGATTTGGACGATGTGTTGTTTGAAATTGACAAGATGCTCGTAACTTTGATTGCGGAGGAGAAATTACGGAAAGATAATAAGACACTTTCTCGTATTCATCTTCATCTCTCGAATGACATTCTTAAGGACGTTTTGAAGGAGGTTTCAGCATCTGCTTTATGGTTGAAATTGCATTTTGAAATAGTGATTATACTCTCATCGCATGGCAGAATGTGGATAATTGGAAGATCACTTAGTTTCATTTAAGTAGATAGTCACTGATTTGGAAACTTTAAAAGTAAAATATGATAAAGAAGATTTGACCTTGATTCTATTGTGTTCATTGTCCGCTTCATTTTCTTCATTTAGATACACGATCTTGTATAGTCGTGATACTCTCACCAGAGAGGAAGTGTATGATACTTTGTTTTTAAAAGAGAAGATGAAGCATCTGGTTTTTGAAGGCCAGAGATGGATAAGGCCTTGTTGCTCATAGTGATTCTGGAAGGGGCATATCATGTTTAAGTTCAGTAATCGTATTTGTAACTTTTACAAGAATATGGGGAACATTAAGAAGGATTGCTACAAATTGCAGAATAAAGTAAGACTGGCTGCAAATCGAAATGGTAAACAATCAGATATATCAGGCGAAGCAGACGTCGTAGAGAACAATGTAAATAAGGGAGATCTTTTGGCTGTTTTTGACATCGAGTCTAAACCAAATGAGGATTAGATTCTGGATTCAATATGTGTGTTTCATATGTGTCCTAATATTGACTTTTTTACTACATATGCAACAGGTTTCCAAAGGTGTCGTAGTTATCGAAAACAATGCACCTTGTTGGATTGTTGGAATTGGTAAGGTCAGATTGAAGCTAATGAATGTGACAATTAGAACACTTAGCCACGTTCGACATGTTCTAGATTTGAAGAAGAATCTCATCTCATTGTCTATCCTTGATTAAAAGTGTTATGAGTTCTTTGGTGGATGTAGATCATTGAAGGTTTGCAAGAGTGCCCAAGTTGTATTAGAGGGATAGAAAATGTCTCAATAATACATATTGCAGGGTCATGCAGAATCTAGAAGAGTTAATCAGCACATGTTCAGTACCGTGGTGGACGTTCAGTTTGGTACAGTACCTTTAAATTTTTGTATGAAGTCGAATTTGAAGAATACTGCTCAATTGAGTTTAGAAATACCACTTTGCCACCATCACGTGTTGTGCCATTGTATTCAATTGCTAGGGACGGATCCTTTGGAGAAAAGTATTTGGATGTTGATTTTGTTGGGCATGCTTTAAGCTTATTAGAAGGTGTCTAACAAGGGGCTTTCTGTCAAAACATTTGGGATTGATTCTGCTTCAGGGTGTGTTACATCCCTGGTTGGTAAATTTTAAAATCTTTATGATTTTTTGTAAATTTGAGGTAATTCTACAGATTATTGCTTGTATTCATTGAAAGATGTGGAGTATTTTATATTTGTTGGAGAAATCAATTTTAGTTATTATTGAAGAGTTCAATTTGGTCCTTGCAGGCGGGTTTTCTTCTCTAGGTGGAGAAAATTTTAAAACTTTGTTCGTTGCAGTGGAATTTGTGTCAAGATGGAGATTGTTAGAATTTGGGTGTGACCTAAATTTCTTGTTGAAATAATTGAAAAATTCTAATTGAAGTGCATGTCAAGAGGAATTTAGTTTGGAATGCTATTTGAGTCTTATTCAAGTTGAAATTCTATTCGGAAGCCTTATTGGGAATTTGGATTGGAAAAGAACTTTGAGATGAAGAAAATAATTTGGAACGAAAAAGAAAAAAGAAAAAGAAAAGGGAATAGAACGCCCGACACCGCAAAGCCGGGCATGGTGCGCCGCGGCGCCGAATACCCCTGCTTGGTTTTTGTCTCGGGCATCGGGGCGCCCAGCACTAGGCCTTGCAATGCCGCCTTGGTGCCGAGGCTCCACCGTGATTTTTTAATTCCCTTTTTTCTAAATTTTGTATCTTCTTCTTCATCTATAATTCCAAAAAATGATTCATATATATATATATATATATATATATATATATATTCCACATTATATCTTCACAAAAATATATATTCAACAATATCTCGAGAGGTTTTGAAAATATATGATAGTTTAGTTTCGGTGATTACTAGAACGTCAGATCAATTGTATATTTCTCCATTACTGTTTACAAGTCAATAAAATCTCAAAATTTCTTTGTCATATTTTTTGTCTTTTATTATTCTTTTGCTTACGATCATATACTTCATATTTTGTCATATAACTTCGATATTTCAATCCTGAATTACAACAAGTGGATCAGAGAAATATATAAAAGAATTGTTCACCATAGTTAGCAATCCCGTCGGTCCTTAACAAAATGTGTAGTTTAAAATGAGTATAAAAAAAATGAATTATTGGATAATGAAGATCATACGGGGGCAAAGTGGAAGAATGAACCGGGTTTTAGTTCAATTGAAATAGATTGAGGAATTCTTGAAAGCAGAAATTCATTATTTAAAACCTACTTATTTACTTATAAGTAAATTTTTTAAGCTTAGCCAAACATGCTATTGACTGGGACAAGTACAAGGACGACAACATATATTTGTAAATTGTAATACCAACGAGAGAGAAATGCTCACTGCCTGCCTGCAGTTCTTAAGTGTACAAGTAGAAAAAAAATATAAAAAAAATTACAAAATGCTTGTCTAAATCGCTTTTACTGAATAGTGTAGAGTAAACACAAATTTAAATCTTCACATATTCTAAAATCTAATGTACAGTTGTACATAAAATAATTATTTGAAAATAATTCCTACTGTAATTCAAAAAGAAATACCTCCAATAGAGAAGAATTAGAAGAAGCCGAAAAAAGAGCAACAAACTTGAGTACGGACGACGTCATGGTCGGCCGTCGATTGGAATCGAATCTGCAAGATATTTATGAAAGAGAGAAGAGGGCTGCATAGTGTTTTAAGCCATTTCAAATTGCGACGGGAGAAAATTGTCATCCCTCAATTATTCTTTTTCCTAATTGTCGTTTTTCTCGGTGATTCTGTTTCCCAATTATCGTGTCCCTTAGTGCTTTAGTTTCCTTCTTTTCTTTTTTTTTTTTTTAATAAAGTTAGAATTTTAGGTGGGTAGTGGCCCATCCTTGTCCAAGTGTGCCACCGCCTGTGCTATCAGGACTTATTGTTACGATGGATAGAAGAACTTATGAATAGCTTTTCGAATTAAAAAAAAAAAAAACAATTTCAACAAAATCTTTAAATTCTTATTTTATTATATTCAACTCTATGTATTCCTCGAAAGACGTTGAAGAAATTCTTCAAAAAAAAAAAAAAAAAATTCCATTTGTTTTTTTAATACAAGTATCTAATCTTGATAAGTGTTTTAACATTTTATCGATTATGATAAAAAAAAAAAAAAAAACAAGAAGCAGAAAGAAATGAAAATGGTAGTGACTTTAGAATTATTTGAATTATTTATTCAGTTCGCTAACTGCAAGGGTGAAGTAACACATAAGCTAGTCTAGTCTCCTGTCTCCACACAAACAAAATCAGTTTCTAAGATAAATTGAACATGCAAAGATAAAATTTTAAAATTAATAAATGGAAAGATATTTTTAGTATTATAAAAATCATTGACTGGTCAATAGAAGGTGACGAGAGGCGGGAATGTGAGAGGCGATGAATGGAGTAGAGACGAGACTAATTTTATACTAAAAATCCCAACAGGTTTTGCAAATTAATTTTTGTAATAAATTTTATTAACTAGGTCGGATTGAATTCATTTTTGATTGATGACCTGCAAACCAACCCAACTCTGCATGACTATAAAATATGGACCTAATTCATCCATGTTTGATGGCCATTATAAAGTGAGAATGATGTTTTGAATAATAATTTTTATAACAATGTCTTAAAAGATAAAGAAAAATTTTGAATTTACATGTAAAACATTTTATTGTATGAATGTGATTGAAAACGAGTACAAGAAATAAAAAAAAATTAAAATAAAGAGGGGGCTTAATTTAACCAATGGTTAATTATTTGAATTGTTACAGAACTTTGCCAAGTGTTACTATTCAATAACTAAATTTGAAAATGTATCTTAAAGGTCGCTCAATTTCGTCAAGTGTTACTACTTCATAACTGAACTTAAAAATGTATCAAAATGGTCATTGAACTATGCACAGTGTTACCCATCCATCACTCAAGTGGAAAAATCCGTGGATTCAACAAACGACATCTATTTGAGTGATAGATGGGTAACACGGTGCATAGTTCAATAACGATTGAGTTATATTTTTAAATTAAGCTATTAAGTAATAGCACTTGACGAAATTCAGTGATCATTGAGATAAATTTTTAGGTTCAGTTATTAAGTAGTAATATTTAGTATAGTTCAGTGATAATTGAGATATATTTTTAAATTCAATTATTAAGTCTTTCAAATCATCCTCTATGAATGAAGAAATCAAAGAAAATGAAGGGAGAAAAAGAAGAAAATAGAAAATCAGAGACTTGTAAATTGAATAAAGTTAGAACTTTTGTTGATGTCCATTTTAAAATAAATGGATGACGTTAGTTTTCAACTGAAAGTTTTGCTATCAAAATGGAAGATATACAATGCTAAATTGGCTCTGAATGATTTGTGGAATCATTAAATTCCCGACTAGCATATACTCTTCATCGACAACTGTCCAAAAGTAAGTTTGATTTTTGGATCAACTAGTATCAATTTATCGTATATCGAATTTCGCATAAAAAGATTGAAAGAGAGACAGTAGGATCATGGGAAGAAATTTACAGAAAAATTATATAAAAGTACAAAAATGTTCGAATTAGTGCCAAAGTAATTGATGTCGATTTGATTTTCCATCTTTTTTCCTTCATTTTCTTTAATTTCTTCTTTCACAGAAGTCAATTTGAGGGAAAAAGAAATTGTTACTACTTAATTACTAAACTTAAAAATGTATCTCAATAATCATTGAACTTTGTCAAGTATTACCATTTTATAACTAAATTTAAAAATGTATTTCAATGGTCACTGAACTATATACCTGTTATCCATCTATCCCTAAAGTCGACGTCGTTTATTGAATTTAATAGATTTTTCCATTTGAGTGATGGACGGATAACACGTTGGTTCATTGACAATTAAAATACATTTTTAAATTCAATTATGAAGTAGTAGCGCTTGACGTAATTCAGTAATTATTGTGATCCATTTCTAAGTTGAATATTTAAGTTATAACACTTGGCAATTAACCCATTTAACCAATCACATGGGATTGAATCGGTCTATTTAATTGTGGTGGATCCATTTTCGTCCATCCCTATTGCAGCTGCTGTACAGTAAAATGACAATATCCTCGCTTAACCGACACGTGTAAACCCCACGTTCTCCCCACTTAAAAAAATAATAATAATAAATTCTCCATTTTCTCTTGCTCTCTTGCAAATAATTAAAAATTTTTTTTTTGCATAAGTTGATTTTAACAGATCTACTCTGATTGGAATCGAAAACGAAGCAATTCTAGAGAGAGAAAGCTGTTGAGAGTTAGAGAGTGGGAGCTGAAGAAATGGATGAGAATTTGATAAAACGGTTGGAATCCGCGGTGGCGCGGCTGGAGGCTTTGTCCGCTGCTGGTGGTGGTGGTGCAGCGGAGGTCGGAGGAGATGCTGCGGTGGCGATGGATCCGTCGATTATCGCGTTCTGCGATCTAATATCGGAGTATGTTGAGAAGGTTAAGATTGCTGCGGAGAATATAGGAGGAAAGGTTTTGGATGTGTCGAGGATTGTTGAGGAAGCGTTTTCCGTACAGAAGGAGCTGCTTATTAAGATTAAGCAAACTCAGGTTAATTAGATTCCTCAATTTTTGCATTCTACTGTTGAATTGTAGTTGTATTTTGGAGCTACACATGTATTTAAGATTTTCTTTGTTGCAATAAATGCGTTTTTTTATTTGGATATTTCCGTATTTAATGGACTTCTGAGCATTTGAATATGCAAGTGAACTTATTTATATGAGGGTGTAATATGTTGACTCTTTTTTATGAAGTTTGCCTACTTCGACTGGGTACAAAAATTTCATTTTAGAATTTGAATTGATTATTTTTATTAATGATGGATAAGATCTTAAATGCAGATTGAAATCTTTTGATAGTACTGGGTTTTTTTGGAGGATTCTTTGCAAATGCTTCAATTTGTACACGCAGAGTAATCTGTTATTTTAATGTACCTGATGGAGACGCTGCAATTTATTTCCATTGTGAGAATTATTATCTCACTAACAGCTTTTTGGAAATAACTTTTTAGCATGTGCTGGCTTTTTTGGGTTCTTTTTTAAATTTATTACCTTAGATCATTGTCAGTTTGATGGTTCAAATTGGAATGAGATTGCCAAAGTTTCATTCATATTTCTCTCTGAAGTTCTAGCATCTTGTTATCATTGTGATGATCTAAGAGCAATTATATTGGCTAGGGAAAGAAAAAAGAGGAAGCTCGATGGTTTTCTGTATGAGATACTACAGTTAAAGCTATGTATGAATTTATCATTTTAAATGGTTCTAATTTATTAATTAACCTTTTTTTTTCTGATGTCGTAGCTTCTAATTTATTATATTAACCTTTCTTTTTGTTGTCTTAGCTTCATCCCCTTCCTTGACAACATGGTGCTAAATTTACATTTGTTAACTCTGCAGAAACCTGACATGGCAGGGCTAGTTGAATTTCTTAAACCATTGAATGAGGTGAATGCAAAAGCTAATGCATTAACAGAAGGAAAGAGACCTGATTTTTTCTACCACTTGAAGTCAGCTTCTGACAGTCTGACTGCTCTGGCATGGATTGCATATACAGGAAAAGATTGCGGTGGGGGCAAATCTCTATGGTAGCATTGCATATCTCGTGTTTGTTAGATGGATACTTAACCTGCTGTTTCGTTGTAGGTATGAGCATGCCTATTGCACATGTGGAAGAGAGTTGGCAAATGGCTGAATTTTACAATAACAAGGTTAATTATATTCCTCTCACCCCACCCCCCATCATCCTCCCTTCTAGAATGAGGAAAGGATATAATCTTTCTATAGCTTTTGTCCATTGTTTGAACACTCCTGTTATTATTATTATTATTTTTGGGAACTAATTCCCTCCTGTTATCAATTTTCCCACTAACATATTTTTTAATGGTAATAATTTTCTTCTCATGCTTGGTATTTAGGGAAAAAAGACATTTGGTGGCTTGGGTTATGGTAATACGAAATAAAAGTAGCGGTAGTTTAGAAGTGGGAAACTATGGGACTAGAACTTGGATATGATTGAAATATGGCTTTTGAGATTTCCTTTGGAGCAACCTTTTGGGGTAGGGTTGGACCAAGAGTTTAGGATTCTAAATGGATAATGTGAGGTTTCCTTGAAAACCCCTGGAATTCATATTTCAGGGATCGGTTCTTCTTCCCTTGATTTTCTTGTTACTAGATTATGTAATCTTGCTTTCTTAATGGCACAATAAATTCGCATAGTCATATTTAGTGTATGTTTGACAACCATTAATTTATTTTATGTTTTGCTGGATCATTTTCAACCATACATTTGTATAATAAAATACTCTACACGTATACCAAAAAATTTCGAATTTTTTAACCACACATTCTCCTAAAAATACTATTCAAAACTCATTTTTTTCTACAATGGTTGTCAAGTAGGCTCTTAGTTAACATTAGGTTGTCCTGCATTACTAGTGCCAAGGAATAAAAAGAGTCTATCAATGCATATGACAGATATGAGTCAATTTTGACATGAAGTTTGTACAATTTTTTATTTTTTATTACATTTTTGTAACTTTTTTTTTATGCAAAAGATTCTATTTTTAATAGTTTCCCTAATTTATATTCCTGAATTTTCAAAATGGAGGTTGCTGTGTCCTTGATGTTCCTCACCTGTCAGAAATTTGGAAAATAAAAATAAAAATACAGGACATGGGGCAAAGGCATGTTAAAATAAAAAAGAGTATAGTGGTTGAACATGTGAACACCGACACTACACTCTAGGAAGAGTATCCTTGCTTCACAGGACCTAAGTTATTAGTGTAATCGTGGATTTAAGACGTTCCTCTTTCTTCTTTTTTCGCAGTTAGAAAGATATGTTATTTTCTTGACTTTCTTTATGTTTTCTTGATATGAGAAGATTCCTTGTCCTTTTGGCATTTGTAATTGGGCTTCTATAAGTACTAATTCATGTGTCCTACTAAAAAATGATATGCTTTTCAATAGCATTATTTCTAAAGTTCGACAGTGGTTTTATTTATAATCATGCTTTTAGGTCCAGTAAAATGGGGTCCAATAAAGTGTAATGGTGCATTTAATCTGTCCTTGCCTTGATATCAATGGCCTCCAGCCAGCCACACACCCCGACCATGCGCAATTGCATTTTCATGCACTTTCCTAATTTATGATGGATTTTAAGTCATAGGTCCCTATTGAAAATATAGACACCCCTTTGACGACTCTGAACTTCCACCTTTTCCATTTTTTTGTTTTAGTACTACCATTTTTATGTTTTGGAATAATTTCATTTTTTAGGTTCTGAAATTTTATCTTCCTTATTTATCTAGATTCTTGTGGAGTACAGAAACAAAGATGCTAATCATGTTGAGTGGGCAAAGGCTTTAAAGGAACTTTATGTGCCAGGCTTGAGGGATTTTGTAAAGAGTCACTATCCATTGGGCCCTGCATGGAGTGCCACTGGAAAAACAATAGCATCAGCTCCACCGAAAGTTTCTAAGCCAGGTGGCCCTGCACCTCCCCCTCCTCCACCTGCTACGCTATTCAATTCTGAAACTCATCAGCCTTCATCATCACTCCCGAAAAAAGGAATGTCTGCTGTTTTTCAGGAAATTAATTCTGGAAAGTCGGTAACTTCTGGTAATTGTTTTGTTCTGTTTGCCCCTTTAAGCTTTCCCAGATTATATGGGGTTTTTGTTATAATTATTTCTTATTTTCCTTCTAGGATTGAGGAAAGTCACTGATGATATGAAGGCAAAAAACCGTGTGGACAAGACTGGCATTGTTAGTGCTGGTGAGAAAGAAGGTCGCACTAGCTCACCTTCTTTCTCAAAGACAGGGCCCCCAAAATTGGAGCTTCAAATGGGTCGTAAGTGAGTAGAAGTGATCCTTCCAGATAGGTACATGATTTTAGGTTTGAGATCCATAATTTAGCGTTATATTGGTTGCAGATGGGTGGTTGAGAATCAAATTGGAAAGAAGAATTTAGTAATTGATGATTGTGATTCAAAACAGTCCGTGTATGTTTTTGGTTGCAAAGATTCTGTTCTACAGATCCATGGTATATCTTTATTTTTTATTTTGTGTTCCGCTCATCAAATGTAAAGTCTGCCTCCAATCAGTAACCTGTTTTGAGTTGGGTTACAATTACATGCATTTAGGTATTCTTACCATCCACTTAATATTGTGCAGGTAAGGTGAAAAACATTACTGTAGACAAGTGCACCAAGATGGGGGTTGTATTTGCGGTCAGTGTCCAAATTGTTATTTTGAGGCAGTGCAGATTTTTTGAATTTTGTGTTCCGTATATCATGTCTGCTCATGTGTTTTGTTGTTTAAATTTGGTACCAGGATGTCGTGGCAGCTTGTGAGGTTGTCAATTGCATCGGTGTCGAGGTGCAATGCCAGGTAGTTTTTCTTGTTATTCACATGGTGCCTGTCTCGTGTCTTTCTCCTTTTCTCCAGTCATGTTATGGGAAGGGAAGTAGTAACCGTAGCCTCTTTGTCGTGGGGCAAAGGGGAGACAATCCATTACATTTCAGTTATAATTTTAGTTATACTGAAGAAATTAGCTAGGAATGTCTCAATCTTATCCTCCACGAAGAAATTCTGCATATTTTGACCAATTCAAGGTGAAAAATGGGATAGAATTATATGCGCTGAATGTCTTGAGTCAGAAATCAACTGACAGAAGTATCATTGCTTAGTTTCATATAGGAAGTCGTGTTGTTGAGATCTATCTAGGTGTTCACTTCATTGGAATTCCTCTTTAAGTTTTTCTGAACTTAAGTTGGATGATTTTGGGAGGTTGTTAAATGATACATTGTGCAATGCAATGAAGAGGCACCTTGGCTTGAAGGTTGTATGGAGAAACCCAAGCAAATGCAAAAAAAATAAAATAAAATAATAAATAAATAAATAATAAAATAAAATAAATAATAAAAATAAAATTCAATTACTGTTAAATGTTCTTTTTCTTTTTTGGCACATTGGCTTTTTCAGGGCTCGGCTCCTACCATATCGGTGGACAATACAGCAGGCTGCCAATTGTACCTGAGCAAAGATTCTTTGGAGGCTTCCGTAACCACAGCTAAGTCAAGTGAAGTCAACTTGTTGGTACCTGGCTCTGGGCCTGATAGTGACTGGGTATGCTTCAGTCCCATTTGTGCTGATGCTTCTTATTCTACAATAAAGCCTAAACTACTTATTTGCTAATGTATTTCTAACTTCAACTAATATATTATGCTCCTTAACTTTCAACTTTACCTAATTTTTTCCATCTAGGATACATTTCACAGTTAAATACTTTATCTTAGATTACAGATGAGATCCTTAGAAGAGAATACACACAAACTGAACTGGTTGCCACAAATTATTTCCTGTTAACATTTTTCTCAGTCATTTTAAGTGACTTGAAATTTTTTTGGCAGGTGGAGCATTCTTTACCGCAACAATACGTGCATGTATACAAGGATGGCCATTTTGTAACTACGCCCGTCTCCCACTCTGGAGGGTAACTGGAAAAGGAAATCGTGATTTTCACTTTCATTTTTTCTGGTTTCTTGCTTCTGTTTCTTTTCCCTTTACAAAAGATTGAGGAGTGGCTTTTCATATTTATTTATTTTCGATTTTTTGAGGTTTGTCGTGATGCCATTTTGATTCTTTTATATAGAAACTGTTGTCTTCTGCATCTTTTTTATGTAATCTGTTCTTGAAGGAGTGTCTTGAACGTAAAATCTTTGTGATCAGTTGAATTATTTACATGGTGAGTTGAAGTTTTAGTTGAAATGCTCGAATCCTTCAAATTTCCCACTTATAGATGTTCGGTGAAGTCCAATTTCTTGAAATTGTATTTGCTCACCAGTTTAACTAATATAGGAGTTTTATAATCTGTGTTGTATCTTTGATGTCTGCCTCCGCCCCTCTCCCTGTTTATCTGAATGTGTTGACGCTGCTTCTTTCAATTGATGATGTGGACGTTGGAGTAGGATAAGGTACTACTTGGATGGTCATTCTTTTGTGTGTGAGATGTGAAAGATGATGTGAGATTGTGCCAAGTGTAAATTCGATAAGTCAGGATGTACAGGTAGCAAGATTTATTTATTTAAATTTTATTTTGACCTTGGTTGAGAAGTCATCTTTAATTAAATGTTTAAAGTGTTGATTAAACACAACCACTGCTTGTATATTTGAAATCTGGATTTGTGATTTGAGCAATAAATAGAGTAAAAGGAAGAGCAAATTATGTGAGGATTGACATTTCAGAAATTGGACGAGAAATACTTCGATAGTATCTAATTCTTGTATGAGCTATGAGGAGTGATGCAATAGAATTATTATTATTATTATTTACGTTTGATTCAATATTTTAAGTTACAAATATTCGTTTTAAGCGATTTAAAATTTGTTGGAAATGTTGAAGTGCGGCCATGATAAATATATGATCGATAAATTTTAAATATCAAAATAATTTTACATTAATTGTGAACGTAAAGT
>CAIGRP010026145.1:0-12095 GCA_903798385.1 Fraxinus cuspidata | reverse complement strand
CTTCAACTACTATTGCTGGTATAGTACACTTACTGATATTTCAATTTGGACTAATAATGATCTAGCTGAGTGTAACTGAAATAGTAAAGGCATTTATACCCTATTCATGGCCGTGTCTGCCGAAGAATTTATGAAAGTTTCGATGTGTGAGACTACAAAAGAAGTTCGGGACATTTTAGAAATCACACATAAGGGAACTAAAACTGTTAAAAATTCTAAATTGCAGATGTTAACCTAAGTTTGAAGAAATTAGAATGAAGGACGATGATTCATTCGTGAATTCTATTCAAAGCTGAATGACATAGTTAATTCGAGTTTTAACATAGGTGAAAAGATTCCCGAGTCTAAGATCGTTAGAAAAGTCCTTAGATTCCTACTTGAAAGGTCTAGACCTAAAGTCACCGTGATTGAAGAAAGTAAGGATTTAGATACAGTTAAGATAGAAGAACTCGTAGGGTCCCTTCAAACCTATGAACTCACCATATCTCAATCGAAAAAGCCTAAATCCGTAGCCATGAACACTATTCGAGAAGAAGAGATTGAGTCTACTGATACTGAGATGCTTAGGGACTACGAAATAGCTTATTTCGTTAAAAAATTTCAGAAGGCGATGAGGAATAGGAGAAAGCCTCAAGAACGGAAAAATGATGTCCTTAGTAAAGTTTCGAATGATAAGCGTGAGAAGAGTAACTCTAGGACTGCTACTAAGAAAATCCAATATGTTAGATGTCATGAATATCAGAATTTTGGTCTCTATAAGAATGAATGTCCTAATTTAAAGAAGAACCTGAATAATGGTAGGCATAAGGCTTTAGAAGTGACCTTGAGTGATGATGAATCAGATTCGAGTATTCAGAGTGATACCTCTGGTGGTGAAGGCCATCACATCTATATCCACTATTGAATTCGATAAGGAAAGTGAAAAAGTTGAGGATTAAGAACATAGTGATATGTCTGAGGGAGAGTCTGAGGATGAGACTGATATTCATGAGTCTTATCGTGAATTATTCGAGAAGTGTCTTAAAATCAAAAAGGTCAATAAAGCTGTTTTGAAAAAGGCAAACGAACTTGAAAGAGAGAGAAAGAAACTCATAGGTGACCTACATGACTTTATCAAAAATCTGAATGAGTTGAAGCTTGTTAATGAGAATTTAGAAGCCAAAGTTAAATATTTAACAAGTGATTTTGAAAAATCTAATACTCAACTTTATTCGTTAATGAGTGGTAAACAGAAACTCGATAATTTGTTGAGAATGAACAAGCCTGCTGGAAATAGGCACGGTTTGAGTTATGTTAAAAATGGTAATACTACTGCTAGTTTATCTAAGACCACGTTCATCTTAGCCACCAACAAAGTTCGAAATTCTGTTAATCCTGAACCCAAGGGCATGAATGTCTTTGGATCAAGACCTGCTAGACAATGTAAGGTAAATCATCCTATATATCATCAACAACTTCCAAGCATGTTTGAACCTAGGTTTATTCTCACTTGTCACCATTGTGGTGCATTGGGATACACAAGATCTAGGTGTCGTAAACTCGCGACTAGAAGTAGAAGTCATGATTTCTCTAGCAAGGTTAACTTTTTCAAGTTACCCATTTAACTAAGATGATGACTTAGTTAACTAGGATCACTTCTATTTTTAAGAAGGTTTGGGTTAAGAAGAGCGACCTTTCTAGGTCGAATGATCAGCTAAATTGCTATGTTGCCCACGTTGCACTTAAGGCTCAAAATAACTCTATGTGGTATCTTGATAGTGCACATTCTAGACATATGTGTGGTGATAAAGCCTTGTTCTCATCTCTCGATGATTGTAATGGTGGTGTTGTTACCTTGGAAATTGGGCTACTGTACCTATACTAGGTAAATGTGTGGTTAATATATTTGAATTACCTGCTATCTAAAATGTGCTTTATGTGAAATGTTTAAAATCTAACTTGTTTAGCATTAGTCAAATATGCGATGTTGATTTTGAGATTAGTTTTGTCCAGAAAAGGTGTACTATGTATGACTCTACTGGTAATGTTGTCCTCGAAGGTGAAAGAACTTCAGATAACTGTTATGAAGTTCTTCCTAATTTCAACTATGTGTGCACTTGTGCCAAGATTGATGTAACTGAACTATATCATCAACATCTTGGCCATATGAACTATAATAATTTGTCTAAACTCACCAAAAAGAAACTTGTTAATGGTTAACCTAAGCTTGAAAATATTGATAACACTCTATGTGGTCCATGTCAACTAGGTAAGCAGTTTAGAGTAATCCAAAAACAGTCTTCTAAAATCTTGACTAGCAAGCCACTTAAATTACTACATATGGACTTAATGGGACCATCTTGAACCGAGAGTCTTAGTGGAAAACGCTATATTTTGGTTGTGGTTGATGACTTCTCTCAATATACTTGGATTGAGTTGTTGATAGAAAAATTTGAAGTGTTCAGTCTTGTTATATCATTGTGCAAAAGGTTTAGAAATGAGAAAGACTTTACCATATATGACTCTACTGGTAATGTTGTCCTTGAAGGTGAAAGAACTTCAGATAACTGTTATGAAGTTCTTCCTAATTTCAACTATGTGTGCACTTGTGCCAAGATTGATGTAACTGAACTATATCATCAACTTCTTGGCCATATGAACTATAAGAATTTGTCTAAACTCACCAAAAAGAAACTTGTTAATGGTTAACCTAAGCTTGAAAATATTGATAACACTCTATGTGGTCCATGTCAACTAGGTAAACAGTTTAGAGTAATCCAAAAACAGTCTTCTAAAATCTTGACTAGCAAGCCACTTAAATTACTACGTATGGACTTAATGGGACCATCTTGAACAGAGAGTCTTAGTGGCAAACGCTATATTTTGGTTGTGGTTGATGACTTCTCTCAATATACTTGGATTGAGTTGTTGATAGAAAATTTTGAAGTGTTCAGTCTTGTTATATCATTGTGCAAAAGGTTTAGAAATGAGAAAGACTTTACCATATTAAGAATTTGTAGTGATCATCGAAGAGAGTTTGAAAACTCAAATTTTGAGAACTTCTGCCTAGAGGAGGGAATCCAGCATGAGTTCTCCTTACGAATCACTCCACAACAAAATGAGGTAGTTGAGAGAAAAAATCATGTGCTTCAAGAAATGGCTAGAGCCATACTTCATGGTACGGGATAGCTATGCATTTCTGGGGGGAAGCCATCAACACTACGTGTCACATTGTTAACAAGGGTTTATCTTAGACCTAAAACTGATATGACACCATATGAGATCTAGAAAGGTAAACAACCTACTATCAAGTACTTTCGTATGTTTGGCAGCAAGTGCTATATTCTGAGAGATAGAGAAATTGAGGCAAGTTTGATTTGAAAAGTGATGAGAGACTGTTCCTAGGATACTCCATAAATAGCCGAGCCTATTGTGTTTACTATTCTCGTACACGGGTTGTGATGAAGTCCATCAATGTAGTGGTGGATGACGTCTGTAGTGAGAGAGCGATTAGGGAGAGCTGGAACACTTGAGTGTTGATCCTGTCATGGTAACTGAACCTAAAGAAACTTCAGTTCCCGATCCCCCTCACACGTCTAATGGTTTAGATACACCAAATAAGGAATCCACATCTGATGATAAAACTAAACCTCTTAAAGAACCTTCATCCAGAGTAAAGACGAATCATCCTCAAGTGAACATTATAGGTGATCTGGATGAAGGGATGAGATTTCGGAAGAGGGTTTTGAACAATCTGACATATGCTAGTTATGTGTCTCAGATTGAGCCAAAGAAAGTCGAAGATGCCCTTAGGGATGAATGTTGGGTAAACGCCATGCATGAAGAGCTAAATCAATTTGTACGAAACAACGTGTGGGATTTAGTTCCTAGGTCTGATGATTGTAATGTTATAGGTACTAAGTGGATATTTAAGAATAAAATCGATGATCAAGGTACTATAACTAGAAATAAGGATATGTTAGTTGCCCAAGGATATACTCAGGTTGAAGGGGTTGATTTTGATGAAACATTTGTACCAGTTGCTATACTTGAATCCTTTAGAATTCTTCTGGCTGTTGCTAGTACTTTAGGATTTAAATTATATCAAAATGGATGTCAAAAGTACCTTCTTGAATGGAATACTTTAGGAAGAAGCCATTGTTAAACAACCAAAAGGATTTATTGATCATAAGTTTCCACATTATGTGTATAAGATGAATAAAGCTTTCTATAGTCTTAACAAGTTCCTAGAGCTTGGTATGATAGACTTACTGCATATCTTATGGAACATGGCTTTTCAAAAGGCGGCGCAAAAAGAACATTATTTATCAGATATATTGAAGAAACCAGCACGATAGCTCAAATCTAAGTCTATGACATTATTTTTGGTTCTCCTATTGATTCTCTGGCTCATGATTTCGCTGATTGCATGAATCAAGAATTTGAGTTGAGTATGATTGGAGAATTAAATTACTTTCTCGGTCTCCAAGTTAAACAAACTAATGATGGGTTGTTCATATCTTAATCGAAGTATACAAAAAATCTTGTCAAGCGTTTTGGATTAGATAGCAAGAAACACACTAGGACCCCCATGAGAACCAGTGTTAAGTTAGGCCATGATCCTACTGGTAAGAGTGTTGATCAGACACTATACAGAGGGATGATAGGTAATGTACTTTATCTCACTGCTAGTAGACCGACATAGCCTTTAGTGTAGGGTTTTGTAAAAGTTTTTAGGCTAATCCCAAGGAATCCCACCTGAGCATCGTGCGACGTATTGTTAGATATGTAAATGGTTCCATTGATTATGGGATCATGTACTTTCGGAATTCTACTCTTGATCTTGCTGGCTATTCCAATGCCAATTGGGCTAGAGATGCTGATAATAAAAAAAATTATTTCCGGAGGATGTTTTTATTTTTGTGCTAATCTTGTCGCTTGGATGAGTAAGAAATAAAATTTTATCTCATTGTCGACGGCAGAGGCCGAATATATAGCCGCAGGAAGTTCCTGTACTCAACTGCTTTGTATGAAGCAGATGTTGAGTGATTATGGTATTGAACGTGGTACTTTCCAAAAATCCCGTTCAACAATCTCAAATCAAATATATTGATATACGACATCATTTTATTCGAGAGCTTCTAGAGAACCGTGTTATAACCTTAGAGCACGTCTCTACAGAAAACTAATTAGCTGATCTATTTACTAAGACGTTGGATGGTCTGAGATTTGAATTTCTTCATACAGCTATTGGTGGTTGTGTACCTCATTGATTTTTTTTTGTTTTTCTTTTTTTATGCATACTCGTTCTTTTTCATTGTGTGACTTATATTTATGCATGCCTCGTATTTATTTTTTTTCTTTTTTCTTTTCTTTTCTTATGCATGCTCGTTCTTTTTGTCATTTTTTGTGTTTCGTACTTTCTGTTTTACATTGAAAAAAAAAAAAAACAATAAAAAAATTTTGGAAAATTTGAAAAATAAATACAAAGGTGGAAGTTGCTTTTATAGCTTAACATATGATATACTTGGATCTGTTTGTTGTTATCGGGCATGGGGTTAATCAATAAACTGTAACATCATTTTCATTGCCTGCTTAAGTTATCCATAGAGTACTTAGTATATGAGTCTTCATGTACCATCTGCACTGTACACACTGTGATATTGTTAGTGGGACTCTACTACGTATGTGAGATTTGTGATGGCAATCACATGTTAGTAAGGTGACTTTGAACATGAATTGACCATATGTATTAGACCTAAGCCCAAGTTTATCCCTAGTATTAAAAAAATTGAATATATATATATATATAAATAAAGATATCTCAATATCTTATGATTTTCTTCGAAGCCTATTTGACTCGAGCAATTAAGCCTGCAGAGTTTCTCATAACCTGGTGCCTATGGTCAATTGGCTTGGGTTAACCGGCCTAAAGTTCGCTACATGGATCATTTTAATCACTTAAAGAAGAAAAGCCTGCACTTGAGATGAGAAAAATAATAATGAACTTTGTTTATTGAAGGATATGAAATAAAATATTTTGCTCGTACTCAGGGGGAGAATAAGTACTTCCATTCAAAATGAGCTTTCCGTTATAGGCTCTATTATGATTTAAATGATTTGACTTTCATAAGTAGGGGAATAAACTTGTTGGCAGTGATGTTTAACGTGTCATTTCTCACAAATTTAAGGTCCGGAGTCCTATTTTCAAAGGATTAGTGACACTTTACACATATGAGTCACTTATACAATTTAATCCACGATAACTTGAACTACGTATGTGAGAAAGTTTATTGTTCATTACTTATCCTTGTGTGTGCTAACAACAATATTTTTATATGTTTCTGTTAAACTAACAAAACCATAAAACAAAGGAGGGCAGATCATTTTTTTGTGATATCCTTTTATGTTAACCCTTGTCATTTTGTGACAAAAATGGGGAGTAGTTGGATGTATATGATAATTTTGATAGATTCAATTATTATCTCAGTATTACAAGATTAAGTTTTGATATTTTGTAGTATCAATGTTTTGTTTGGTATGTTGGGTTGCATTGATAATACGTCTTAATTTAGCATGTGGTATGACACTGAAAAATGAGTTATAAGTTGGTAACTACTTCATTCATTTTTACGCTTAGTACTGCAAGATTAACTACCTAAATTTGTTTTACACTAATTACTGTTTCACAAACATTTTACACTGGGTATATGAGTTGTCTATTTTAGGAAATAGGTTTGATACATGAAAAGCAGAATTCGATCAAGACAATTATTAGTTGTGCTAGTCTTTGAGTCTGTAATTTATTTTACAACTGCTTGACTTTAGATTATATTTTTGTCACAGAATGCTAAATGGGAAGCTTGTTAGGTATTTGATATAATTGGTAAGTCTGTGAACAAAAGGGACCAAAATTGATATGTTGTAAAAATCAATGAGTTATGCGCAATTAGTGGAAATTAAGGTATATTAGGTCTAGAGTTCGTGAATGGAAAAGAAGGAAAAAACGGTCGGAATTTCGCTAGACTGTCCCCAAGGTTTGGCTCGAGCGTCAGAAACATAAACTGCATTGCTCGCCTGTTGCCAGTCTTTCACTCGAGCGACACACTATCGCTCACCTATCACCCAGCTCTCGCTCGAGCGATATGGTTATTTGAGAAATTTTTAATTCATTTTTTAAAGGCTTTTTATCTGGCTCATTCATACTTGACCTACATATAAATACCTAAACGCCTATAAACGGTTTTCTAAGGTTGAACATTGAGAGAAACATAATTTCCTTCACATCATCATAATTTGATTTCAACCTTTGTTCTGTTATTGGCTATTGGCGGTGAAAACATCAAACTTACAATCCAAATACCAAATTGCCGCTTCCTTCATATCGTCAGAGTTCTGAAGATCAAGGAAAGGTGACTGTAGTTCCAGTCAGTGAAGAACGCGGCGTTCTTAGTTAATCCACATGAGATAGACGATTTCACAAAGTTGAGAGTTGCTGCACGAGAGCTTAATTCAAGAGAGCTTTGAAAACTACAGTTGGGAGTTGGTGCAAGAGCACGAAATATAGGAAAGCTGTGGAATTGTAGTCAGGACCCATTCACCCCACTCTAGGTGTAGTTTGGGTCGAACTTCGTATATTCAAGAAGGATCTATGAAAACACGAGTCACTTTCAGTTCGGGTGTTAGATTTACAGAAGAGAGTACACTTCAAAAGCATTTTTTTGATCCCCACAATTTTACCGTATAACCAATATCGTCAAACTTTCGAGGTCAAATTCCTTCGTTTATGGTTCTATTTTAACATTTTTCCGTTTTGAGTTAGTTCAAATGTGTTTTCATCAATTTTGTAGTTTTTATTTTTATTTTTTTTATTTGAGTTTTATTGATATTCGTCTACCGAATTTGGGATTTGATTTGATTAGAATTCGTTTTGACTCTTTAAATATGTGTTATGTGTTTGAAAATCCTACATTCTTTTTTGATTAAAAATAATTTTGTTTTTCCATTACCTAGTGAATTTCAATATTTCTCACGTTTGTTCGAGGGAAATTTGAGCAACACCCATTTGTGTGTTACGAACAAGTCACTTTTATTATTATTTACGTTTCCATCATGCATCGGTAATGGTCTTAAACCTTGGTATCGAGGAGTGTTTTAAGTGTATAAAGTGTGTCGTGTCATGATCCACATTTTTAATACCTCATGCAGGGCTTCGGGCCCGGCCCAAATTCTTTTGGTTGCAAGCCGTACCTTTCATAATTGGGCCATGCCTGGCGTCTAATAAAAATTTCCCTGTAGAGGCCCAACAACCAAATCTTTCAGTTCGATAACTGAAAGTATATATTTATCATCTCTAGGCTTGATGTGGGCAATTTGCTGCTAGATTAATGATAACTTATCAATAGAAGCTTCACTGAAACTCCTACACATTTGCCCGACTGTCCTTTTTGAGTCACGACAAATATATTCATCTTTACCTCCTCTAATGTGTTTCATCGGTAAATTTACCGAATAAAGTTTTTATCGCTCAAATGTGAAAAAAGAAAATTTGAAAAGTACATTGAATTTGTCAAATAAGCAAATTGGTTTCAAGAAATAAATGATCCTCGTATTTTTTCCCTTTTGGAAAGAAGCCAAATTTGTAAATATCAAACAAAAATTATTGTGTTTCTTTTTCTTTTTTTAGTTTTGTCATAAAGCATGTCCTTGAGAATACTTCTAATCGTGATATAGTTAGCAGTTAGCACATTTTTTCATTCTCATGTTAGTACATAGTACGAAGATATAAATTGTAAACTGGAAACATTAATGGCATGAATTCAAGTACGAGTTTATTCTTTCAACTACCAAAACTAAACATAATCAAGTACAATATCGATATATATATATATATATTTTTAACATACAATCTCAATAAAATGAAAGAGCACAATAATGAATCTCCCAAAACTTTCTAAACCTTCATAAGTTAACAAAAAATTTAAGTTCAAAGTATACTTGAGATTTCATTAAAATTTACGGTGATTGTTTGATATAAAATTACAGAAGAAAAAGGAAATCTGAGTTTAAAAATCAGTCCGATCAAATTTAACATTTTGTCAGGTGTAAATCTTTTATTTAACATACGTCTACCGTGGGATGGACCTTGAACCGTTATTCACTACAATAAATGGGACAGTTAGTTAATGCAAAATTAATAACATTTGGAGATTACTTTGATGCTTCTAATATTTTCTTTTGGCCTTCATGAAAAGTTTAGACTAGTGTGGCGAGCCGTTTGCCAACTTCCTCGCTCCCCAGGTGAGTTGTGAGACGAACCGCGTAGAGATTCGGCCATGTGATCCGCTCACCAGCTCGCACGAGCAACTTTATGAGTGGCTCGTATCATTGCTTGAGAGCCAAGAACGAGCTTGGCTTGCGAGTTGATTAGGCTCATGACCAACTTTGTGCGTGGCTCGTATCATTGCTCGAGAGCCAAGAACGAGAGCCAAGAACAAGCTCGGCTTGCGAGTTGAGTAGGCTCACCTAGCTGTCTACAAAGGAACCAACTTTGTAGTGTCACGATATAGGTAGTGTCGGATTCAGGAATTGCCGTGAGCCGCCCGCAACAGTGAGATCTTTTATTAATATTCAACTAAATAATATTAAATTTTTTCAATTAATATATAAATGCACTAAAACGTACAATATGACATTATAAGAACTAGATTGAGACTTTCATTTATGTTGAAAAAAATCGTTCATAATCTATTAACTAATATATATAACTCACAAATCCAATATATATATATAAATTACAAATCTTTAAATCACCAATTTAATATAAATAAATCACAAATCTATAAAAATTGTAAATCACCAATTGAATATATGTAAATCACAAATCAACAATCAAACTGAAAAAATAAAAAGATCAGATAAGTTTAGGACTCAAACATAATCCACAGACTCAGTCGTCGACGGAATGGGGTAGGGCGGAGACAGTGGTCGTCTGGCGAAGGACGACGATGCACCAACGGTTCACGTACTTGCCGGAGAGTTCACTGCTCACCCACTATTTTAGATTTGGGAGCCGAATGGAATTTGCAAAAGCCGGTTTGGGAGAAGTGAGAACGGGAGAGAAGGCCGGCTAACGTTTTAACTTAAATGTCAAAAACAAATGGCCCGCAATTTTCTAAAAAAAAAAAAAAAAAAAATTGGTCCAAGTAACACTCATCATCTTTCTCCCTCTAGCTCCAAGCTTCCCTGCAACAATGGCGACTACAAGTCTGCAACGCCAACACAACCTCCCTCCAAATCCAACTTATAAATCGTGTTATAGTCTTGTGTTAATATAGAAAAAGTTATTACTATTTTTAAAATTGATAGGCTATAATACGATTTCAAATACGATTTATATTCTAATGATTGGTTAATTACTTTGGAGATTATGACGTTTTTGAAGATTTTCTATGATGTGACCAATGCATTCTTGAGCATCTACTATCTCACTTCTCTTCTTGTACTTAGTCATTTTTTTAATATGGTACAAACTTTTAGGAAATATAAAGAATATTCATTTTTTGATGACATTATTACTACCATGGAAATAAAATTTCAAAAATATTGGGAGGAGTTGCTTATGTCATTCCCTCTTCTTGCAGTTATAGACCCTCATATAAACTTACATGATTGTAAAAAAGTATAATAAAAAAAATTCTTATCATTTAACATTTGATATCCCCATATACACTGTAATATAGAGAGCACATTGTGCAATATGTATTCACAATATGCTATCAAACACGGAAGAACTTGTTAGGCAAATTGTTGTCAAATGACCTCCTTGAACGATTATGCAAGTATTGTTTTATTCAGTCGACATCGACCAAATGACTGAATGTCTATCGACACCACAATTGTCTAAACCTATCATGTAATCCACTAGGGCCATTTGAAGTAGTCTAATTAAATTAGTACTGCTTATGGCCCAACCCAAGGCCTGTATTGCTTTTTCGGTTTGTTAGCCCACTTACATATTTCCTATTGGGCCCTACTTTTTCTAACCTAAAGCCCATACCTAATTTTCCTTTATATTTACCATCCCATTACTGTTGATAAGGCTGTGAAAACGTGTGTGCAGCCGTGTATTGAGAGAGAGAAACAGAGCCATCCTTTTAGCTTCGTGCTTGTCTTCCTTGGCTTTGTGCTTTATGGTGATATGTTCTTCTTCCTCTTCCTTAGCCTTAGTAGCTGATTCTTTGAGGCTACAACATCTTTTACACAGAGCTCTTTGTGGGTAAATCTTATAGCAACCGTTTGTGTGGCGTTTGTGATTTGGTTGGATAATTATGGTGTTGATTCAATACTGAGCCCGGGTTCTTGGTGTTTTGGAGTTCCTTAATCAAGATTTGGTATTAGAGTGCAAAACCTGGTGAGAAATCGACGGAGAAGAAGAAGCTGTCTCGCGATGTTCAAAGAAACCGAACCTGTTTCTCTCGATTCTGGCCAAACTAGAGATCGGTCGAAAAATCTGAGGCCATACCCGTGTCCTATACGCTGAGGTGCACTCAGGAGTGGTGCGCATGGTGGAGGAGGCTGTCGGTGACGATAACGCGTGAAGCTCCGACGGCGGTGCGTGGGGCGGCGGGTGGAGGCTTTTCCCGGCGAGCTCTCTTCAAGCAGATTACTTATTTTAATTTCCTGAACATATTGATATTATTGTTTTCGTATTTCAGGTTACGCAGAAAAAGTTGGACGATTCTGCCCTTGGTGGGCTGACGCTTGCAACTGCAATACATTTACTAAATTACTTTAGGCCATAAAATCGCAGCCCTAAAGCAGTAAATTTGCGTCTCTCGAAATTTACGGACTCAGACAGGTCCGCTCTGGTAAATTGGCTAATCCTGTTTAAATTTCAGCCCTAGCGCGTCATCGTGTGTGGTGACAATATGATTGGGGTTACCATGTGGGGTAAACATTGCCTGTGCTAGAAATTAGGAATTACTTTCTCTTCGTTACTACGTGATTGAAACTGTTCATCTGATAAATTGCAACATATTGTCTTTTGTGATATATTGTGAGTGGAATTATTTAGTTGACATATCTCTTATTGCACTGTTAAGTTATTAGAATAC